>CAKLIZ010000636.1:0-39299 GCA_922035795.1 Oreochromis mossambicus
TTCCTCAAAAATACAACTTGCCTAATAATTCTGCACTCCCTGTAATAGAATAGAATAGAATTCAACTTTATTGTCATTGCACATGCACAGGTACAGGGCAACGAAATGCAGTTTGCATCCATCCAGAAGTGCTTTAGCCATGATATAGATATATTACAATATATATTAGCAATAATATAGATATGTAAGTATATTACAGAAATGGGTCTATTATGGTATGTTATAATGTACACGGTGTGAAGTATGTTATGAATATTCTATAACTATAAGTATGTACAGGCTGTAGTGAGTACAAGCTATGAACAGGATATAAATATGAAAAACTATACAGAATATGAAATAAAAAACTATACAGAAATATGAGATATACAGTTATACAGAAATGTGAACTATGCAAGTTATGAACAGTTGTAGGATTAAAAATTATCGTATGTACAGAATGATTATTTACACAGAACTATACAGTAGTGCAGTTAAGATAAGTGAGATATGTGGATAATTTCTACAGAGGCTATATAAAGTGCTAGTGGTTGTGAGTGGTGGTTCAGTCCATGTTATTATTGTGTGTTTGAGGGTACGGTTGTCCATTTTGTGTGTGTGTGTGTGTGTGTGTGTGTGTGTGTGTGTGTGTATGTTCAGTCCATGAGTTTAATGTGGGTCAGATGTCAGGAGGCAGAGTTCAGGAGTCTGACAGCTGTGGGGAAGAAGCTGTTCCGGTACCTGGTGGTCTTAGTCCGGAGGCTCCTGTAGCGCCTCCCAGAGGGCAGGAGGGTGAAGAGTCCATGTGATGGGTGACTGGGGTCTTTGATGATTTTCCCAGCCCTTTTCAGACACCGCTTCCTGTAGATGTCCTTTATGGCAGGGAGTGGTGCTCCGGCGATGCGTTGGGCAGTTTTCACGACCCTCTGCAACGCCTTCCGGTCCGAGGCAGAGCAGTTCCCGTACCAGACTGTTATACAGTTGGTCAGGATGCTCTCGATGGTGCAGCGATAGAAGTTCACCAGGATGTCTGAGGACAGGTGGTTCTTCCTCAGAGTCCTCAAGAAGAAGAGGCACTGATGAGCCTTCTTGACCAGCTTGGAGCAGTTGGTCGTCCAGATGAGATCTTCGGAGATGTGGACTCCCAGGAACTTGAAGCTGCTCACACGCTCCACAGCCGTCCCCTTAATGTGGATGGGTGGATGTGGGTCAGCATTCCTCCTGTAGTCCGCGATGAGCTCCTTAGTCTTCTCGGTGTTAAGCAGCAGGTTGTTTGTGTCGCACCACTCAGCCAGACGATCCACCTCCTCCCTGTAGGCGGCCTCATCGTTGTCACTGATGAGGCCAATCACCGTGGTGTCATCTGCAAACTTAATGATGGTGTTGGAACCATCAGCAGGTCTGCAGTCGTGGGTGAAGAGGGAGTAGAGGAAAGGGCTCATCACACAGCCTTGTGGTACACCGGTGTTCATTGTGATTGTTGATGAGCAGCGGTTATCCAGTCGGACATGCTGGGGGCGGTTGGTCAGGAAGTCCAGTAGCCATTTGCAGATGAGGGAACTGATGCCCAGGTCTGTCAGTTTCCTGATGAGTTGTGAGGGGTGGATTGTGTTGAATGCTGAACTGAAGTCTATAAACAGCATTCTGGCGTAGGTGTTGTTGTTGTCCAGGTGTGAGAGGACAGAGTGCAGTGCGATAGAGACTGCATCCTCTTGGTCATATTACCCAGCAAAGCCCAGTATGCAGGTTCATCTGTAACAGTCCTTGTGCCACAGATCCGCATAGTTGTTTCTGCATTAAACAGAAGAGCAGGGACATGGCTGCAGGTCTCTGCGACTCCGGCCATACAGGTGCAGTGGGCGGCTTCAACCTTCCCTGTGATGCTCACAGTGACCCATCGCTGCAATGCTGGTTCATTCAGTCTTTGAGAGTGCAGTACCTGAAACACAGACAAAGTTCATTTAAAGACAAGAACTATGAGCCAAGGCCGACATAAATGTGTTTTATCTACTTTACCATAAATGTAACAAAGTGTTTAGAAAGTTAGCACATACATGTAATTTTTCATTTCTTTATGTGTCCATCTATAGAACGCTGCATTTTATAGGGTAAATCTGCCTGTTCTCTGTCAGAGACCTGCCTGCAGAAAATGAACCTAAAGTATGTAATGCAAGGATGTCATCACTTTAGAGATGGAGAAAGCATAAAGTGACAATTATGAATCACTTATTTGATAAGGAGATTGTGCAGGTCATTAATCAATATATAAAACTAAAGATGCATTTTTAGTGACACAGGATACAAATATGGAAGCAAGATGTATAATTAGAATTATTTATAATAAATATGAATAAATTATTGCAATTTCTTTAACCATAAAGAATAACTAAGTCCTTCAGGACAATGTCACATCAATGCACTGAACTCACTATGTTATCCCTCTAACAGCCTCTACATGTTCTCACTGTAATTTCCCCTCATGAATGAATTTATGCTGCACTAATCTGAATGTTCGGAGGCAAATCAAACGCATTTCACACGCAGTACTCGAGCTGACTTACCTTTGTTTGGATGACGACTTGTACGCGCTGACTCCACAGACAAGGTATGAAAATATGTCAGGCTACGTCAATAGCGGTTGCTCTTCAGGGTTTCTACTCCACGGCCGTATTTCATACGGGTCCACATTTCCAATGCACGCTATTTTCTGCAGGTACCGCCGCTTCGCCTCAGGACGCAATCGGTCTCCATACAGTCCATTCTCTTTTGAGCTGCTTTTAAGCATCTTTCTTGTCGTCGTCGTTCTAACACAGTGTGTTTGTTTTGATTCGTAGACCCCGAAAATGGCGCCGCGCTACCACAATGCATTGCGGCGTGACGTCAACTCCAAAGCCCTATAAGAAATTCTCATGTTATGCATTTAGGGATGGGAATTGATAAGAATTTAGCAAAATTACATTTACGCAAATGAATTGCATGCTGTGGGTCAAATGTTTGTGCATGTCTATGCATCTTTGTTGTGATCAGTGTTGGAGACGTTACTTTAAAAAGCAATCATTACACATAGTACACAGACCACCTTTCTTAAAAGTAATGCAGTACGTTACTTAATTACTCCTGGGAAAAAGTAATTCATGTCACTGCCGAGAGGCCAGACCTGATGCGAGGACTCAAATGTAGACGCAGACGGAGGCACAGACTGGCGTGAAAACAGTGCTTTATTTACAAAGTGAGATAAAACTTTAACGTGACGACCATGAACTGAACTGTGACAAAACATTTAAGGTGTTGACTGTGATCTATGAGACAAAACCTGAAACGTGAAACCTAAACTATGAATTTAGCTTTAATTCAAAATGAAACGGGTCCAAAGGGAGAAGGTAGTGGTGTGCGATACTGCATATTTTGGTATTGATCTGATACCAAGTAAATACGGGCCAGTATCGCCGATACCGATACTTTTGAATAAATAAGGTGGATGCGTCATTGAATTGCTAAATCTCAATGAATTTTTATGACCTTAAGTGGTTTTTTTGTAATGTTTCCTTTTTTATTATTAAATAGTTAAAACCAAGGACATAATTAGGGCAAAGTTTATAATTAAATAAAAAATGCCTTATTGTCATTTTTTTTTTTTTAAATCTTAAATAAAAAGTACACCAAAACCAGTAAACAAATTAAAACAAACAAGTACAATTGAGAAACTATAATACAGAAATTAAAATTAAAATTCTCAAAAACAAAAACAGCAACTGGTGAACATATAAATAAGAAGTAAACAAGTTGACAACCCCCAAAGCCTTTAGTTAGTCTGTGCAGAACAAAGCCAGGTATTTTTTGGCAAGTTTGCTCAAAGAGGGAAATGTTTGTTCATTGTTTTTCCACCAAAGTAGAAAGCAAAGCAGAGCTGGTGGCAGAGCTGGGGGCAGATGATGAATGTGCTGACATCTGACTCAATAACTGCATTTCAGTTAGAAGTTGGGTTTTTACACAGTTAGCGTTTGTAGGGTCACGGAATCCAAGGCTTTTAAATCTGTTGTCCAGGAAGGTGCAGACAGCAAAACCCTAAAATGTTATTATAGGATTGAAATGACGGTGATAATGCCCTGACAGCTGAGCAGCTAGCTTGCTACGTTGAGACTCTGAAGCTTTAGTGGTTCTGAGAAGCAGTGACACCAGAGGAATCACCTTGGACACAGAAACATGTTTTTCAGTAGACTTCTCTCTGGTTGCTTGCTCAAATGGTCTCAGTGCATTGATGGAGAGACGAATGACAGACCATTCTTCCTCATTTAAAGAAAGGAGACAGAGGACTGTGGTAATTTCCTCCTTTTGCTCAAGCAATCTCTCCCACATGTAGAATATAGAGTTCCACCTTGTCTCAACTGGTTGAATTAGTTTTCGTTCAGGGAACTTCTGCTTCTTCTGGATGTCTTTGAGCTTGTGCTGCTTTACTGCTGTGGTGAAAGAAATCAACAATAGCACTGCTTTTCTGCTGGAACTCAAGCAAGTCAGGCAGGGCTTTAATGGAGTCTTTTACCACCAAATTTAAAGTGTGTGCAAAACATGGGTAGTGTGCCCATCCTGCTTTGCGCACAGCAGCAACCATGTTTGCACCATTGTCTGTTACAACAGGCAGAATCTTGTCCCTTATGCCCCATTCTTCTGTGATTCTGATTAATTGTGCACAAATATTGTCTGCACTGTGTTGTCCAGGAACAGAGCATGTTTGTAGCACGTATGCTACCATTTGCCAGTTTTCATCGATCATGTGGCATGACACTGTTAAATATGCCTCTGTGGCTCTTGATGTCCACAAGTCAGTGGTGAGCACAACATTGTCCACACCACTCAGTGCCTTTCTAACCTTTGCACAACAGTCTTCATAAAGAGCTGGTAGTTTCCCCTCCATTAAAGATTTTCTGCCTGGAATTTTGTACCGGGGGTCAAGTGTCTTCACAAAATTCCTGAAGCCATCATCCTCCACTATGGAAAGCGGTCGCAGGTCTTTCACAATCATCTCTGTCAGGCTCTTTGTGATCTCCTCTGCTCTTGGGGAATCAGCTACGTGAAATAATGAAAGAAATAAGAAATAAGAAATAAGCTTTAGCACATATATGTGTAGTTTAAATACAGTAATCATACAGTATCCCTTTGACAGTTAACACAAAAGGGCAACAGTGTTGGGAAGGTTACTTTTAAAATGTATTCCACTACAGATTACAGAATACATGCCCCAAAATGTATTTTTTAACGTATTCCGTTACGTTACTCAATGACAGTAACGTATTCTGAATACATTAAATTACTTAATATATTATCATGCTTTTTACAACTACATGAATGTCCTATTGCTGTGTGATTTATTACTATTACTGAAGGCTACTCACCATACCAATACCAACTAGATGTTGAAATCTTAATATAAAATGAGTAACAGTAGGTGGACATTAGGTAAGGCTGCACTTTTTGCAGCGATCTCGTATAGAAAACTATTCTGTGCGTATATAAAACAGGTCCGTATCTCCGAACCGTAGTAAAGGGACCTCTGGCTGATACGGTGGGTTCCGTGTCGGGCTCGTAGCCGAAAACTAGCTTTACTTTGTTGTCTGGGTCAACTTCGCTAGCGAGAGACAGAGAGAGGCGTTGAAAGGCTGCTCCAACGGAACTTATTGTTTCAGAGAAAAACAAGAACACAGTGTACAGTCGAGTCTTAATAGCTGACTTACAACTGGGCTCGTTGGGCTCTCTTTTTGGCTGCAAATACGTAACGCCAGTACATGTATTCTGTTACTCCCCAACACTGAAGGGCAATAATATTCAACAAATTCTGAGCCATATTCTAATCAGTATATGTGTTTCAATTCCAGTAAATGTATTTATTTAAATAACACATTTCAATGGGATAAGTGCATTACATAAGGTCTTAGCATAATTTGTACTTTTTGAGTTGGCTAAAGTAACAAATAACAGTTTCACTTTGTTACTTTCAACATCATAACCTGCCTGGATATTCTCTGCCATGCTGAAAGGCCTCTGCTAATTACCCCTGCCTCTGGACTGGGGGTCTTGCAGCATGGACAGGGGGTGGGGGATTTCGCTCCTCCTCTCTACGTTTCTGTAGCTCCATGCTTTCTTTCGGATGTTTTTTTTATATGTTTATATAAATTGGTAGTGTTTCCACTATACCTGACAAGCTTTTTACAAATCCCACATTTGCTGTTGTCTCATTTTCGACTTAAAAATACAGCCACACGATGCTCCTCTTTCTCTCTGCCATTCTTCTGTTGTATTTTCTCTGTGTGTGACGTGTGTGGGGGGGGGAGGGGGAGCAAAGTGTGCCTGCTCTGCGCTGACACAGGAGCGGCAATTACAGCGACCTGGCTGTTTTGTCTTTGCCGAAACCACAGCATTGCAAACAAGAGCGCACCTTAAAGTGAAGAATTGATCTCACCAGGATAGTATCGGTCCGTTACCAATATCGACTTGGTATCGATATAATCGATATTTGGATCGATCTGCCCAGAAGGGGCTGTGGCATGTGCAGAGGTGTGTAGAGTCATTATAATTAAAGGACACAAGGAGTCAGCTGGGTTCCAGTGATTTACAGTAAGTATCATTGAAGGAAGGAATACTTCAAGGGCGTCTTTAATCCTCTGATGGAGTAGTTGTCCCTCTCTGTTTCCTTTACGGAAGACGTGTCAGTGGGATTCAGGTCACTGAGGTAGTTAAACAACTCCTTGGTGGCAGGGCCCCTGGGTTGGATGAGGTTCGGCCCGAGTTCCTGAAGGCTCTGGATGTTGAAGGGCTGTCTTGGCTGAGACGCCTCTACAATGTTGCATGGAGATTAGGGGTAGTATCTCTGGATTGGTGGTTCCCATTTTCAAGAAGGGAGACCAGAGTGTGTGCTCAAACTATAGGGGGATCACACTCCGCAGCTTCCCTGGGAAAGTCTATGCTAGGTTGCTGGAAAGGAGGAGGAACAATGCAGTTTTTGCCTCGGTCGCAGGACACTGGACCAACTCTTTACCCTCTTGAGGATAATTAACGGTGCATGAGAGTTTGCTCAAACAGTCTACATGTGTCTTGTGGACTTGGAGAATGCATTCGACTGTGTCCCTCGGCGTGTTCTGCAGGAGGGTATGGGGTATCTGGGCTGTTGCTGAAAGCTCCAAGAGCTTGATCTGCACAGCCACCAAACAGTTGGGCATGTCCCACCAGAACAAGGCCCCGGGGCAGACCCAGAACTAGCTGGACAGATTATATCTCTTGGCTGGCCTGGAAACGCCTCTGTTCCCCCGGGTAAGCTGGAGGAGGTGGCCGAGAGAGTGAGCTCTAGGCTTCTGTGCTGAGGCTGCTGCTTCTGCGACCCAACCCTGGATAAGTGAAGAAGATGGGTGGAACATATTATATATTTTATATTCTGTACACTCTACATATTTCATTCTGTATATATGGTACTTATTCTTTTGTTGTGTCTTGGTCTTTCTTTAGCACCGATATGGAACAGTACTACAATTTGGTTGTACTATTGTAAAAAGTATGACTGTGCAATCACAATAAAGAGTTAAACATTATTGGCTTCTCTTCACTGGCTCCCTGTTAGCTCCAAAATCAAATTGAAATCCTTATCCTCACATACAACATCTTGTATAATCAGGCCACACTTTATCTTAAAGACCTCATAATACCCTATCATCCCAGTAGAGCACTTCCCTCTCAGACTGTAGGCTTACTTGTGGTTCCTCCCAGGATATTAAAACGTTGAATGGGAGACAGATGGCTGCTCCTCCCTGAGGCTGGTTTCTTCCTATTAAAAGGGAGTTTTAAAAACTGAATTGTTGAACCGTTATTACATTTGACACAGCAAGCCAAAAAGTTTCAGAATTGGATTTACATCACAGAGCGTGATAGCATGAAAGGTTTCCTTATCTTTCTTTGGAGCAGCAAAACTGAATCACTCCGAACTAAGTGCTGCAAAGGGTGGCCAGAACTGTCCATGATGGAGAACAGTTTGTTCAGTGACCTCTTCTCCAGAACAGTTTCAGAAGTGTAGCAAATCACAGAGCCAGATCTCCTGATCAGTTTTTCTGCTTCAGGAGCCGCATCCAAGGCTCCTGAAGAACACCAAAGCAAAGTACATCGCACTCACCCCAACTGACTGACAAAAAATCCTCAGCATTTCGGTGCATACAAAAGCTTCCTTAGGAAAAGTAGTCTTCTCATCCTCTTCTTCCAATTCAGACTGGTTTGTATACGCGTGCCCAGGTACTCGTACTCCTCCACCACATCACATCGGAAGGTTTACTGTGTTATACTTTTTTCCCTTTCTTTTTTTTATATAAATACAGGAAGGTAGGCAGATATGCTGGAGAGAGAACGGCTGTACATGGAGAAAACACTGGTGTTCCATCTTGACTCACAAAACAACAAAAAAGGGAGAACAAGCAAATAAAACATGACCACTTTTTAAATTCCATTCTTTCGCTTAGTTGACATGTGGGTGCCCTCCAGAGGCCAAGAAATGTATCACTCATACAGGTCTGATTCCAGACTGCATCTTTGGTTTTTATATGTGTATGTGGAAAGAGCAAAAGTAATGTTCTTGACACCCTGTTGATAATATAAAATTTCAAGGGTATTAAACAGCAGCATTAGTTTAAAAAGAGTAAAACTGTATTTTCATAAAAGTTTAGGTCTCCACTTGTTTCAGAAAGAGCATTCTGTCTATCTTTTGCTTTATTATGTTTTAAAAACATCTGAATGCATAGTGGGATTAGTATAAAAGACTGTGATAAGGATTGCTACAGAATATATAAAATAGGGAAATGTAGGCTATCACTTTGCAATAAAGTAATTCTTTGATGAATTGGTGAGCTCCACTTCTTTGATTGGTGTAACTGGTGTTTAAAATAAGTGGACAACAAACCATGGGAAGGGCTCTGCATAATTTAAGAAAACAGCGCTTTAAATGCCGTCACAGCTGCCACTGCGTGCAATAAAAAGTGATGTTGGCTAGAGCAGGGCGATATGGCCAAAAATATATATCACGATATATATTTGAAAATTTGCGATAACGATATAACTGACGATATAATTTCTACAAAATACAACTCCACAACTTTACTAGCGCAAAAAAACCACCATCCATTTATTTTCACTTAAATAAGCAGCTGTTTTTTATGTGCATTAAAGCTATATAAAAATTTAACAGTGCAAATGCAAATTCCTTGCTGAAAGTTTAACCAAAAGACATTTCCAGTAGAAATGGGCTGACATATCCTGAGCATAACCATGTATAATATCCACTGAAGTTAAAAAGAGGTGCTTTGCAACATTAAACCACAGTGTGCCAAATAAAAAAGTCAAATACGTATTTTTCGGACCATAAGGTGCACGGGATTATAAGGCACATTAAGCGAAACAAAGCAGTCAGATAAATCAAACTTTACTCAACTCATTCTTCTTGCTTCCTCCACTTCTGTACCATTGATTCATTAATGCCTTATTCTATCACAGCTGCTCTATTCCCATGTTGTTGCAGTATATTAATGACTAACCTCGTATTGTGGATGGATTATCTCAGTTGTTCTCCTGACTGAAGTTTGGTCCGTTTACAGCATCCTGCCATGCGAATGCATTTGTCCCTAACCAGGAACCTTCACGTTAACTTTTATCGAGTGGAAAAGTGTTAGCGTTCATCCTCCAGCTTCACTTTTTATGTTATGCTAGCATAGCTGTGTCGCTAGCGATCACGTAGCACATCATTATATACCAGCTAGCCCAACTTCAGTAACCCTACAAACGTCACTGCTGTTTAGTTTCCTGTCTTCATTTATGTTGGAAGTGATAGCAGAGCTGTACGTTTGAATTTTTTAGAAATCTCTTAGTCAGAACATGCTGTATCATGCTTGGGTAACTAGCGAAACTAGCGAGCTAACTTCCACTAACTTCCTGCTAACTTCTAACTCTGTTAAATGTAATAATACACCTGGTAAAGCAGCAATGCTGATCGTTTTATTAAAGATGAAAGAATTTAGACAGTTTTTAACCAGTGGCGTGTCCAGCGGGGTGGCCTGGGGAGGCCACCCCACCTCCCCAGGCCAAGGAAATATAATACCAAGGAAAAAATATAATACCAAGGAAAAAATAACACTTAAAGAATTATTGCAACCGTCGAATATTTCAGACAGTAGGCTACTGGGGGGAGCTAGCATAAGAGTTATGATTTATAAGATATAATCCAAGTCGTAACATTGCTGTATGGAGCTGCAGATTTGGTTGCACGTTAATACTGGCAGTGTCACCATGCCAGCTGACTGTATTTCATCATCAGCCAGTGTTGTTCTTTATACATCAATATTACCAAAGTTTACCATAAGGCAGCACTTGTACTACACTGTGCGGTCCAGCTAATTTCTCTCATTACTTATCCTATCTGCCAGCTCCATGTTATGAATAGAGTGTAAATCACCCCATAAATGGCTGTGCCATGTTCAATGCAGGGATGTGTAGTTCTGGTTCTCAATGCTCCTGTCCTCCCGGTTTCAGATGTTTCCATACTTCAACACAGCTGATTTAAAGAATCATTTACAGACTTGTGCACAACTAGGTGTTTGGGGATTATTTGATTTGAATTGGCTATGTTGGTATAGGTGACATCTAAAATGTGCAGAATAGGGGTCCATGAGAGTCAGAATTTGACATCCTTGACTTCTAGTCAAGGTCACGCATCAGGAAAGTTGTTGTTTGTGTTTTTGCTTTATTACTTCAGGGCCAACCAGTAGAGATAAAAGAATAGGAAGAATGAAAAGATCTCAAAATATTGAGAATTTCTTCCTTAAGAAGGCTAAAATACAACCAGAAGCAGAGAGCAATGTCAGGGAAAGGTGGACTGAGCAGCAGTCATCATTGTCACCTGTGAGTTCTACAAATGAAGGTATGTGTGAGAATGAATAAGGAAAATGCAAGGAAGGGATGTTTATATTGTCAATTGTTCAACCGATCAAGCGCCTTGAGGCGACTTTTGTTGTGATTTGGTGCTATATAAATAAAATTGAAAATTGAAATTGAACCGATTCATAGGGGACAAATCCTAATATTTGTGAATAAATAATTTACTAAGCAAATATATGTATTGTGGTACATAATTGAAAAGTAAAACAAAATCCTGCTTTAAATAACATGTTTTTTTATTTAATGAAATGTAATATTTTTATATTATCCCAGGCACTTCTTCACCTGTTCATGATCAACCAGATAACCAGGATGTGGTGTGTTAAGAGATTTTGGGGTTTTTATTATGTTATGCTTAAAAGTACGTTTCATTATCTAAATGTGTTTGCTCTTTTCAGTATTCAGCTTAAACTCTGCAACTCTGTGCAGACTCCTAAATGGGGAAGTTACACAGGAAGCCTGCAGTTCTATTTTCTCTCTTCCTGTATGTGCTCTCTGAATAAAGACTCTTTCTTTTTATTGCACAGTGCGAGTCTCGCTGAGTCTCCCCGTGTACACGTAAACCTGTCTGAGCCTTTTTATTCCGACCTGGGTTGCAATACAGGAGGAAAACTCCTGACATTTCTTGGTCCTTCGAGCCGGATGGGACACAGCACTTTTGTGTGACCCCACAGGAAAGCCTCACCAAGTCCTGACGCCGTGAGAAGCCCGCGCTGAAGTCTGTCGACAGCTCCTCTCTAGGTAGAGGATATAAAGTCCAGAGACGTGACATTCGGGTTCTGGCCAGCGTTCTTATAAGTGGTCCACGGCGGTGGGGGTCGATGAGGTAGACCTGAGAGACCGGCAGTGAATCAGCAACCAGGTGAATATTAACACTCAGACACCTTGCGTAAAACGTCTAGGCTCGCCCAGAGGGGTTGGTAGCATTCCTAAATGTAAACGCTCGCCTGAAAAAGGGGCTGGAAGCATTTTTAGATAAACCTGGTCCGTAAGACGTAGTACGCGTTGAAAAGGTATTGTTGTTGTTTTATTTTTGTTGGTGGAATAAGTTGATTTTACAGCACGATAAGGAGGCTGAACTCTTCCACTATTTTGTTTGCTGTTGGCCACCCAAGTACTGGTGAAAAGAGAGAAACAGGTCGTGTTTCATCACGTAAAGGTGACACCGCTTTCAAGAATAGCTTGAAAGTAGAAGGCCGTGTCAACTACCTCTCTCGATTCTCGTGCCAGAGAAGGTGCCGCAGTTGTGTAGTTGTAAAGTATTAAAATTAAGAGGATTAAAATGGGTAACTCACTGCTGATGAGCAGTGGTTAGAGAAGAAATGTCCAGGTGCCGGACAAATTAGTGCATATAGATGGAGAAATCCAAAGAAAACCTAAATGTCCCACGTGGGAGGGAAAATGCATTGACTAAATTATAAGTAACCCTCCAAGCAGAAATAAATACTGAAAAGGAAGCTAAAAAGAAAACAAAGAGTACACAAGAGTTGTATTTTAAACCATGGAAAGTGGAATGAAGTGGAATAAACAAAAGGTTAAATTAAGGTTAACTTAAAGTAGAGCTTATCTAGTGATAAGCATGATAATAGGAGATAATAGGAAGGTTAACAACCTGTAAATTGGTATTAACAATGAAACAAAATTGGGAAGACAACCAAGCTGAATGAATAGAATGCGTGAAACCAGATAATTCACACAAAATATGTCAAATAAAAAAGAGAGATGCATAAGGTATATTACGGCTGTGCCATTGTTCAGCCAAGGAAAATGTCTCCAGCTTGGGAAGGTGTGAAGCTGCAGATTCACACAGACCCGTGATGGATACATAATAAAATATAAACTAATATACTATTGTATATTAGTAGTAAAGTAGTGAAGTAGTGTATTGTAATATACTATTGCTGTTATAAAAAAGGAAAAACAATACAATGATAACATTAATAATGACATACTATTAATAAGAAGAGGCACCTCAGTCAGTTATGATGTGAGGTGGAAGACTGTTAAAAGTAGTCTGATTCAAGCTTAAGGTTTGCTCAAACTCAGTACAATGATATGTGAGATGAAGAAAATACGGAAATAACTACACTAATCAGGTGCATAGAGACACTTGACCTGCTTGTAAACCTGTCATCTTAGATGAGACTTTGTTAAGATGAAGAGCAAACCTATACTAACAACTAATGAGCCAAACCCTGTATACAACAGCTAAAGCTACAAGATATGAGAAGCTGAATTAAATATGTGGACACTACCAAGGTAATGAGGAGCGGTGATGCGCATGGAGATGCTGGTTTTGCTCACTACAATTGTATAAATAGAGTTTGAATTCATTACTGTGGATGTACAGTGAGTGACCTCTATATATCTTGAAAAGCATGTCTGAAATACTCGTATGAAAGCATATTTTGAGTGATTCTAACTGTGTGAATGCTGTGAGTAGTAGGTTTTGAGTGATTGGGTGTGATTTGTACAAAAATAATAAGACATAAGTAATAATAACACTACAAAGGTTCATAGTAGAGTGAGTGAACAAGTGGAATTTTTGAGAGAAAAGGCAGTGTGTGTGATGATACCTGATGTCTGAAAGGGCTCTATTCAGGAGTGTGACCGTGACATAAAGGTGTCGGTTTTAGATCAAGATTTAGCAGAATTAAAGAGGGTTTATAGACTATGAATACAAAAAGAAACAAAAGAGTTCGATTAGTCTGCAGAAACAGGACATATGTGTGCCTGTGGTGTGTCAAGACAGCCCACAGAGAGAAACAGAACTCTATGAATAGACTCTATGAATAGAATGAATAGACAACACATACTCAAATTGTTATATGTGAAATTATTTTTGGAAAGGGTCAGAAGAGATAATTTGAACTTAGAACTCAGTGATATGATGCATGAATTAAACCTTATGGCAATAAACACTTGCAATGAAGAAAGCAGCTTACACTTAAAAAATATGAACGCAAAGCCTTAGGCCATAGGCAATTTGTTTTGTTTTTGTTTGTTTGCTTAGTGAGTTTGGAAAACAAATTTGTGATCATACTTGTGATCACAAATTTGCAGCAGCACAACAAACTGTAGACACATTAATGTCTGATTCCTCAATGCAAATACCACTTGATGTGCTTATAAACCAGGGGTAGGCAACCTTTCTGATGGCGAGTGCCGTTTAAAATTTCCTCAGAAGTCAGTGTGCCATATGATTGCATTAGCAATAAATTTAATAACGCTCTATATTAACAGTTACACACTATATAGAACAACTTTATAGAAGTATATTTGTTTGCAGATGTTGGCAGCTATCAGCGAATAGTTATCAGCTATTTGGAAACAAAAACACAAAAAAGTTCCATAACGAGAACTCCATTACAGCAAATACAGAAAATACAAATGCTATTTATGGTCTCCTCACAACAATGATAAGAAAAATAAACTGGGCCAATATGGCATGTTTGTTAATACAGAGACACACATGTTAATGTGATCTCTGGTCTCCCACTCAGAGACACAGGTCTCCGAGTGTCCAGCATTCAGACGGCTACCTGAGGACACTCATGTGACAGAAAATCTGCTCACACAGATATGTAGAGCCAAATACTGTCAATAAGGCCTCTGCAATGTTCTGAAGACAGTTAAACCTGTCAGGCAGTGATGTCCAGCAGGTGACAATGCAGCTCCATGAACACGCACATCTGTGGATTCCAGCTGCTTCAATGTTATATGTATGATTTCTATACATTTTATGTCAGATAAAAACTTTGGTTGTAAGCTTCAGATAATTTTTTAATAACAGCGAGACATTTTAAATGAGAATAAGAAAGAAAAGTATTTCTTTGTGTCCCCCTTTCCCTGTTAATGCCCTACCTGGCCCCCTGGCATAACTTTGCTAGACCCGCCCCTGCACAGTTACCAGCTGTCAGCTACTTAGAAACAGATCCTGGTGTTATTTGTCTCTCAGAAACAGTTCATAACTTCCCTTCAACTCATCCATGTCACCTAAAAGGTAAACCTGTTTCTCCTGTTCAGCTCTGATGATTCAGTAAGGACATCTCCTGGTTTCATCTTCATGTTTCCCTCTCACCAGATAAACAAACCATCATGACCAGCAGCTTTACAGCTGTGGCTCCAGAAAACATCAGCTGATACTAGAAATTAATATTAAATAAATTCTAACAACAGCTGATCAAGCTTAAACGTGCTGCTGTTGTTTAGCGCGACATCCGCTGGTTTCCTCTTTCTGGCGCAAATAAACAAACACGAGAGAAAAGCCGATCAGCTGATCATTGATCAGTTTCATGATTGAAGTAGCAACAGGAGAGGGAGGGGGAGAATGAGAGAAGAAGAGGCAGCTGACAGCGTAAAGACAGAATAAATCCAGCGTTGTCTTTTTTTCATTTTAGCTGAAGTCCGGGACAAACTGTGTTCCTTTTCAGCTCAATACGAAACGCGTAATATTTTCTCTGAATGAGGGACGATTCCGTCTTTTTACAGGCAACTCTACTAACTAACCTTATGAATAAAATAAAGTTCACCATCAGTAACATCACAGCACCCACCCAGCTGTATAGAAACTCCGTCATGCTAGCTAGCACGCAGTACGAGTTATTTTAACTGACTGTAAAAAGTCAGCACAACGAAAATAAACTCCACCTAAACTTGGTTTATATCTGACCCAGATAGACTGCAGGTCATAACTTCTTACCTGAAGTTCAGTTCACCTGACGCTCGGCTGCCTCGGGTCTCTCCTCCTCCTGCCTCCCTTTTCTCTCATCCACCTGCTGGCCTCCACCACTTGCTAATTTTACTGAATCTGGGGAAGCGCCGCCATGGCCAACACCAAACAACTGAGTTATTTTTACACACCGACCAGCATCTGGACAAACCACCACCTTTCATTGTTTATACCGTTACAAAGGGGAAAAAAAGTCACCGGCCACCGAGCAAATGCCCGATGGCCAGTCCAGCATTGGTCGTGGCATCAGTTAACCCTTCGCGTGCCAACTGTGGCACACGTGCCGAGGGTTGCCGACCCCTGTTATAAACGAACAGAAAGCTGCACCAACTACAGAACAAAGGAAATGGTTAAAAGGTGGAGCACAGCCAGAAAGTGGTTTGATGACTTGTAATACTACCAAAGTCCCTACACGTATCAGCAGCATTATTGTCAACAGGAGGGGGGGTAGGAGTGGTAGATAAAATTTCGGAAATTTGTCGGAACATGCATGATTTGCCAAAAACATAATGCACATAATGCGCATAATGCACACCACCTCATCCTTTTCATACAATCCACATGAGTTTTATTGAGCTAAATGAATGCCAAGGCTCAGAATACGCTCTAGTGATCATAGACGTGATCTCAAAATGGCCAGAAATCTATCCAGTAAAAGGCAGACGCCATCTCAGTAGCAAAATGTTTGTGCAACCATTTTATTTCAATATATGGCATCCCCACTCTGATAAGATCAGACAATGGGACACATATTGTTAATGAAGTAGTCAGTAAGGTCTCTGAAGCACTAGGAAATAAAACAGAGACTGAGAAAATGCATGGAAGAAACAGGGAGACCATGGCCTGAGTGTATAGGCCTGGTAAAAATGTGGATGAGACTGACACAAAGTTCTCAGAAACTCACAACTTGAAATTACTTGAAAATAAAGAGATTGTTCTAAACAACTCTCCAGTATCTTGCAGGTTGAAACCAGGTGATTGGATCCTGATCAAAGTACTCCAAAATGAGAAATTGGAGTTCACCAAGGTGGGAAGGTCCTTATCAAGTGCTACTCACCACACCTACTGCCTGCAAAATAGCAGAAAGACCGTCCTGGATCCATCAAAGCCACTGCAAAAAAGTGAGTGACAACCTAAACGTTTAGACGCCGACACCCCTAACTCCTGTATGGTGATCTATTGGTGGAGGGAGGGCTGATCGGGTATACCCCGCCTTCTTCTTCTTGCCAGTAGTCTACTCATCAGAGGTCACAGGTGTGTCTGGTCATCATGAAGACACTCGTCCTCCTAGTGGCTAATGTTGCACTGCTGGTGAGTTTCTAAACACTCACCCGAAAGAAAGAAGATGAACAACGCATGGTATCGATATATACATGACAGCACACCCAGAAAAGACTGCTATGTTTGCTCCTATATGCCCCCAGTTTTCAAAAGGCACACAGACACAGTGCCTTTTGAAACATCTTCAGTGCTGCTGTTTACAAATGTTTTTGTACTTCTTGTCTTCCTAACATGTAACAGACTCTTATTAAAAGTTCAAGAGGTTTATTTTTGCACAATTTATACTGAAAACATTATCAAAAGAAGGTATAGAAAGTATTTCCTTGCTTTCAGGTTTAATTCAAATGTTAGTCTTTTCATTTGTTTCCCCACTTTTTTCCTGTTTCAAAATCAAACACCAGTTTGTGAGAAGATTATCTTCTTTTTTTAACAGGCAGATAAAGTTTTGCATTGGCTAATTTGGCAATTGTATGTTAAAAATGTTTGTATTTTAATATTCAAAAATGTTTTTGCCCAAAACATATGTGCACTATATGTCAGTAAAAATACTATGCAAATATTGCTGTCCTTGAATGCTGAGTAAACACTGACAAAGCACTGATTGTATCTTTTGTACTTCATCAACGCAGTATCTAAAAACTTTGCACTGTAGTGGTTAAAAAAGCTGAATGTAAAAGTGAAACTCTCAATTTACCGGTCGATCTACGTTCCTACCCTCACCTATGGTCACGAGCTGTGGGTAGTGACCGAAAGAACGAAACCACGGATACAAGTGGCAGAAATGAGTTTCCTCCAAAGGGTGGCTGGCCTCTCCCTTAGAGGTAGGGTGAGAAGTTCAGCCATCCGGGAGGGGCTCAGAGTAGAGCTGCTGCTCCTCCTCATGGAAAGGAGCCAGTTGAGATGGTTCAGGGATCTGACAATCCATTTGCGCAACATCTCTAAAATTAGAAATATCCTGTCCCAGAGTGACGCTGAAAAACTAGTTCATGCATTTATTACTTCCAGGCTGGACTACTGTAATTCTTTATTATCAGGATGTCCTAAAAACTCCATGAAAAGTCTTCAGCTGATCCAAAATGCTGCAGCAAGAGTCCTGACAGGGACTAGAAAGAGAGAGCAGATTTCTCCTGTTTTGGCTTCCCTTCATTGGCTTCCTGTTAAATCCAGAATTGAATTCAAAATCCTGCTCCTCACATACAAGGTCTTAAATAATCAGGCCCCATCTTATCTTAATGACCTTGTAGTACCATATCACCCTATTAGAGCACTTCGCTCTCACACTGCAGGCCTACTTGTTGTTCCTAGAGTATTTAAAAGTAGAATGGGAGGCAGAGCCTTCAGTTTTCAGGCCCCTCTTCTGTGGAACCAGCTTCCAGTTTGGATTCGGGAGACAGACACTATCTCTACTTTCAAGATTAGGCTTCAAACTTTCCTTTTTGCTAAAGCATATAGTTAGGGCTGGACCAGGTGACCCTGAATCCTCCCTTAGTTATGCTGCAATAGACGTAGGCTGCCGGGGATTCCCATGATGCATTGAGTTTTTCCTTTCCAGTCACCTTTCTCACTCACTATGTGTTAATAGACCTCTCTGCATCGAATCATATCTGTTATTAATCTCTGTCTCTCTTCCACAGCATGTCTTTATCCTGTTTTTCTTCTTTCACCTCAACCGGTCGCAGCAGATGGCCCCGCCCCTCCCTGAGCCTGGTTCTACCGGAGGTTTCTTCCTGTTAAAAGGGAGTTTTTCCTTCCCACTGTCGCCAAAGTGCTTGCTCATAGGGGGTCATATGATTGTTGGGTTTTTCTCTGTATTTATTATTGTGCTATCTACTGTACAATATAAAGTGCCTTGAGGCGACTTTTGTTGTGATTTGGCGCTATATAAATAAAATTGAATTGAATTGAATTGAATTGACAAGGATGCCTCCTGGGCGCCTCCTGGGTGAGGTGTTCTGGGCATGTCCCACCAGGAGGAGATCCCGGGGCAGACCCAGGACATGCTAGAGAGATTATATCTCTTGGCTGGCCTGGGAACGCCTTGGTGTTCCTCCGGTCAAGCTGGAGGAGGTGGCTGGGGAGCGGGAGGTCTGGGCTTTCCTGCTTAGGCTGCTGCCCCCGCGACCTGACCCCAGAGAAGTGGAAGAAGATGGATGGATGGAAACCTTTTAGTTCCTTTATTGAAATATTATTTTGTACTTTTTTCATGTGTTTTTTGTATTATTTTTTATTTTAATCTGTAATAGTCTCTTTTGCAACTTCTTATAATTCTTGTCAATTTATTCTTCTGTGCTACGGTGATTCACTTCTTACCTGGGTAAATCGCCATGTTAACTTATGGTGATAACCTAACCTATTCCAGAGCAGATAAAGATCCAGACTGGAGATCAGAGGGTATGAAATCACTGCTTACTGACCAATTACATTTTCAGAAAATAGCATCAGCATTTGTGGAACCTCAGACCTCAAACAGTACAAGGGTCGAAAGTTTTTCAATATTGGGCTTTGTGTTTCCCTGATGAGCAACCGTAAAAAATAATAATTAAAAAATAATATAGATCTTTGGTTCCAACTATGTTCATTAATTTTTTTTTCTGTTAGCTGCAAACAATTTTACACTTTTATTGTTCTATAAGTGTCAATATTGTGTGGCCACTTAGGGCATAGTGTTTATTGTAGAGTTAATATAATAGATAAGCTTCCATATGCCATGTTTACATCTTGAACATAGATGTTACTCCAGTCTTGGTAGATGAGGTCTGCTGGCTTAAGGTCGTCCTTAAGCAGACTGCTTTGTGTTTTATGTCTACCTCATTTTTTAACAGGTTCACATCTGTTATTCGTGGCAAAGCTCTGTACTACTGCAAAAAGTTGTAGATAGTCACTTACATCATTTAAGATTAATCCACTAATAGCATTCCTGTCAAGATTAGTAAATATGTTATCGATTATTAAATGTAGCACTTATTCGTGTTGGACGAATCACCCATTAGAACACTTGGGTCTCAGACTGCGGACTTACTTGTGGTTCCTAGGATATTTATAAGTAGAATGGGAGGCATAGCCTTCAGCTTTCAGGCGCCCCTTCTGTAGAAACAGCTTACAGTTTGGGAGACAGACATCCTCTCTAGAGCTGAATAAGGTGAAACCCGGAATCCTCCCTTAGCTATTCTGCAATAGATCTAGGCTTCTGGGGGATTCCCATAATGCACATTTTTCACTTTCTATGTGTTTATACACCTTTCTGTATTTAATTTTTAGTTTACTATTAATCTCTTGTTCTCTTCCACAGTGTGTCTTTGTCCTGTCTACCCCAACGAGCCACAGCAGATGACCGCCCCTCCCTAAGCCAGGCTGGAGAATAACAGGGGTTTTCCCTTCCCACTGTTGCCAAAGTGTTTGCTCATAGCAGGTCATAAGATTGTTGACGTTTTCTCTGTTTTCTTTGTATTATTGTAGATTTTTTTTTACCTTACATTATAAAGCACCTTGAGAAAACTATTGTTGTGATTTGGCACTGTAAAAATAAAATAGAGTTTTTTTGGAAAATTTAATGCATCTAACAGTGAGAGTATAAGATGCCTATGTATGATGTGTTTCCATGTTGACGTAACAATGTCTCGATTTTTCCACTGTTGTGGAAAAATCTCTTGTCTTTAGCCAACTTACAGGCTTTAATTAATGTGATTAGTTCAGTTAGTTCAGTAAGTGTTGGTGCGGAGATAGAAATGGTATCTTGTTCTGTGATTTTGCACTATATGAATAAAATTGAATTGAAATAAAATTGAAAATAAAAAGATAAACTGAACTGAATCAATTTATGGTATATTTTCATGACCGCTGTCATATCTACAAAGATGGTGCAACTGAAATTGTTTTTTTTGTTTACTTCAGACAAAGGTGTCACGGGACTCAGTGACGGGAAACCTGATACCTCTTTTTTCATGTTGAGGTTTGGCATGTGGAACCTTTCATCGGGAAACAACAGCTTAGCGTGGTGTAAGTGAAACAATGTATGCAAAATAGTGCACGGAGCCTGCAGTGTAATATGTAACTTGAGAAATGGTTACATTAAGTTCCCTGATGGTGCTGATTAGGCCACCTGCAAGAAACACTTCTTGGACAGCCTGTTCCACCTCCCGAGGCATAACATCCTGACGATTTGTGACGTCCCGCCGCGTTCCTGAGGAACACGAAAGGCGACCTTCAGCGTTCTTATGCTACGCGCCGGGTTATGGGTGAAATACGGTAGAATGACGGTCCTGTGGTAAAACATGTTCCAGCCATGTATTCCAGCCCTAACCCTAACCTTAACCAGCAATTTAATGACGTTAAATAGTGTTTTCCAAAGCGATTTGAGGAAAATGAACGAACATGTGTGGATTGATTCCAAACATCCAGTCATTAAATTCTCCAACATTCTTGGCACATTGGAAAGGTTCAACTCAGAATTTTCCAGAACTCCACTTTGTATGCTCATTTTGAAGCAGCAACACAGTGGCACTCTCTTTGGTGATAGTGGCTATGAATAGACAAACATCTTGTTCACTCATCATCTTCATCCAGTCATACCTGAGCAACAACACTACCACAAAGTTTGTATCCACACCAGAGGGGTAGTAGAGTAGAGTGCATGTTTAGTAATCCTGAAGGATATTTTAACTGTCTCAGGAACATGTTGAACCAAAAAGATGCTATATTGTCATTGTAGCAACAGCAGCACTTTATAATCACCTTAAACAGCATGGCTGTTTACTGATCAATAACAAGCAGAGGAATACACACACACATATACATATATATAGATATATATATATGTGGGTGTGTATGAACATAAAACATACTTAAAATGTAATTTTTTTTTTCTTCTCCAACAGTCTGAGTTCCCCCAGCTTTGAATTGACTGCAATCCCCAAAGCCCCTCTGGATACATTGGGGAACCTCTTCCTGACTGCCACTGTAACAAAGAAAAGTCACAGTTCTATTACTTTTATCAGAGTTAAAATAAAACATGATTTAAATTAGCTAGCTTCATTTAGCAAACAGATATTTCCGTTTATAGAGATACAGATATATTTTACAGATAATTTTACCTTTTTTTTTTTCCCTCGATGGAAAGTCTATCCAGTTCGAATTACAGTAATACTAACACCCCTTTTGGTCATCTATCCTTACCCTCCAGCATTCAATCTGTTGACCTTCTTTGTCTGAGTCCAACCACTACAATGCATCATCACCTATTTGTGCAATTTTTATTGTTGCAAAGTGAGTTACTTGTGCAGTATGCAATTTTAGATACACAGTCTTCACTTACTATATATGGCTGTCATGGTTTCTTTATCAAGGGCCGTTCTTCGCTCTGCGCCGATGTCTGTTTTGCTGTGTCCTCCTATAAAAAGCATGAACATTTGAGAGTCTGACTAGTTTTAGATTTCCAAAAATTTGATCTTTGTTCATCTAAACATTTGAACTACAATATTATGCTTTTTGGTAAAGAAACTGGTGACAGAGAAGTAGGCTTTTTAAAATACTATTAGCTAACCATTTGAACTAAGTTTCAAAGCTGTTTACCTTTTAAATTGCTGTGGATCAAAACGTCCAGTGGGAAGGCGGCCATCAGAAGAACACGCACCATTGAAGGGGTGTTTGGGCCTGAAGAGCAGCAGCCCACTGATGTTTAAGAATTTTTACCCCTGTAGCATGTGCTATCTCCACCTGTGGTTGCAATCACATAAAAGAGTGTTTCAATATAAATTGTTTTTAAAAAACACATTTGAGTATGCACCTACCTAAATTTTCAGCACAAATTACTTACATATTCAGCATCACTGGAACCCTTTAAATAAATAAATACATACATACAAAGTCAACAATGTTGTTACAGACAGAGTATTACTGGTAAACTAAAGGAAAGAAGGAAGAAATCAGAATAACTTAGATGATCGAGTCTTTACACTTTAATAAGAAAGATTGACATTTCTTGGTGGCACAAAGCAGAAGCAAAATACTTACTTTAGCATCACCAGACATAGAAGCTTTGCATGAAGAGTTTGGCACATATAAAGGAGAATATTTAAAGATTAAAAACAATACACATAGCATTGACCGCCATAAAACCACTGAATAAATATCAGAATGTGACAATGTTGCACAACAATCTAAACCTCCTTGTAAGTAATGTGACATATTTTGATGACGTAAATATATCTATACAATTCAAGTAAATAGGTACAGCATACATGTTCTGGAGAAAAAACAACAAGCAAACAAGCAAAAAACAAAACAATATATAAGAATCCAGTAGGGTAATAAATCTCTTCTGAAGCAATATAGTTCATTTTGGGTGAAAAACAAAACATTGCTCTAAAATATATATACTGACACCAGCAATCAACATCATGATTGTAATTATTTCCATCCTAGTCCATCTACTGCTCTGTGCATGTGTCAAGCACTACGACTGTATCTATGCATATAAATTCACCATATATATCCTGCAAAAATGTTTTGTTATGGTAAAAAAAAGGCAAACAAACAAAGGTATTGAATCAGAGATGAGAAATTAATCCGGAATATCAATTATATGGTAAATGGCCTGTATTTGTATAGTGCTTTACTAGTCCCTAAGGACCCCAAAGCGCTTTACACATTCAGTCATCCACACATTCACACACTGGTGATGGCAAAGTATATTGTAGCCACAGCTGCCCTGGGGCGCACTGACAGAGGCGATGCTGCCGGACACTGGCACCACCAGGCCCTCTGACCACCACCAGTAGGCAACGGGTGAAGTGTCTTGCCCAAGGACACAATGGCCGAGACTGTCCGAGCTGGGGCTCGAACCGGCAACCTTCGAATTACAAGACGAACTGCCAACTCTTGAGCCACGATCGCCCCAGAACTAGGTGAACTACAGGTGAACTATTCTTTATCTACTAGCAATCAAGCTTATTTAACTAAGAAGTTTGAAATATTTGAATGTAAAATAAAATAAATAACAATAAAAATAACATGATATAACAACTTACATTAAGGACATCTGCATTTAAATCCACAGGCTAAAAGTAATACAGTAAATGTGTTAGTAATAGTACAGGTATTTGTGCAAAAAAAATTACGGTATAGTACTTCGCATGTACAGGTAGCTGTGGTGTGAATTGTAACTGAATATCAGATGAATGTCAGAGAAATGAAATGTATTTATTTTTTGTATTTACCAATCATAAAACCTTCTGTTTTGTAGGCCTGTCACAATAACTACTTTTTGTTGGTTGGCATATCCCATACGGAAAAGATATATATAAATCTTATAAAGTTTGTATCTGTCTTGTGTGAAACTTATATGAAAAGTATACAAGAGTGAAAACACATATAAGATCCCTTGAAAAATTATATAAATGAAACTTGTATGTTTTGGATACTTCCTAAAACAATATATGACATTAACCCGACATATATTATCCTAAGAAGAAAAATGTAATATCAAACTTATGTGAGTTAGACAATCATGAGTGAAACTAAACTATTGTAAGTTTTTTATAGAGAACAAAAGATTTACTTGTGTTGTCACAAATAGGAAACAACCAACAATTAACAATGAATGACAAAAAGATGTAAGGGAAAGCCACAAATTTACGAAAAGTTTGCTTTGAACATGTGATTAAATAAAACCCTACTACAACATTAGAATTTCCCTCTGGGATTAATAAAAATGCTTTTCATTCATTTGTGTAAAGTTTATTTATTTCTTTGTTTAGCATTTTTGCAAAACTAGGCATCCTATTCCTGACTTTCAAATAATGTTTTTTCCTGTTATTGCATTGTGACATTTAAAGAACAAACTTTTCCAATAAGTTTGACAAATGATTAACTCAACACAGTAAATATTCAAAATCCATCTTTATATATCATCTATATTCCACTCAGCTCAGAAACCCATATTCCAATAAAGACGCTGTTCAGAAATGACAGCTTGATTGCGTCACCTTTATGAACTGCTATGGCTTTAGACCTTGTTAGCTGCACATTTCACTCTTGATTAGAATGACATTTGACACATTTGAAAGCCTTCGAATCTCTCCCATAATCAACCCCATAATCAGTAGCTCCACCTTCACATTTAGATTGAATCATTTACAATAAGATTTAAGATTAAATCATTTACAATAGGATATATTCAGTAGCTGACATACAATTGAGGTAGAGTGTGGACACTGTATGTAGATACATGGCCTAACTATCTGAGTAGCATTTATGGCTTTGTAAAAGGCTGTGGGAAAGTGAACAGTTGACATATAGCTCAGCTGATTTCTGATAAGAGAACCTCTGGCTAACTTCTGCACTGTGCAATTACCATATTTTCCTATAGCATATAAACAATGACTATCCATTTCAACATAGTGTGAGACAGCAAAAATACTTCCATTTTTTAAAAGCACCACAGAATTGTTTCTTTGTTTTGTTTTGCTGTACGTATAACCGTGAACAATGTCTCCATTCACAGAAATTCTCTTGTAGTAACTCACCACAGAGTTTGTGGGAACCTCTCTAACTGAGTGGAGAGCAGCTTGATCACTCAAAGATATTTGTCTTACATTTGGTGAACCAAGGGCAGTCACCTGAGTAAACTTTTCATGGTTCTTGACATGCTGGGTTCCTTGTCTCATTTCATTGCAGAGCTGTTTAACTTCTGCAGCTCCATTTGTTAAGAACTGCTTAGCTAAACGAGGAAAAGCACGGGAGACTGCCACTCGTTTGCATATTTGTTGCGGTACAGCTTGACTACTTTTTATTTGTTTCAAGAGGTACCCATTGAAACTTTCAAACATAAAGGCTGAATGAGCCCATAAAGGACCCCATTGCACAACACTTTTACTCAAATGAATGAACATTGAATGTCATGTGGTGTTTTCCATACAGAGATTGTACACCTCCAACAAAGTACACTAATGCGTCATGTGCGTGGTTTATCAGTTCAGTATTTAATTCGGACCCCAAGAGAATGCTTATCCCTTCTACCAGTAATGCCCAATGACAGTGATACTTCTGTGGAAGTATGCCTTTCAGAACTGGCAAGCTATAGTACAAAAGCCAATGCTGCCACTCGTGAGCTTTCCAGAATTTGCGTTCAATTAAAGATCTTGGAACTCGAGCGACGATACCTGGAGGTTTAATAGACAAGAGGTGTTTGTCTATGCTTGCTGTTTGTACACCAATGTACCATGGTTCAGAAGTGTTTTTAGAATCCATCCATAAAGATGCCATGTATCTGCACACACCAAGCAGTACACAGTGCATGTAGTCAGGGACCATTCCATTGATAAGATCAAACAATGGCAAATCTGCAAGAGG
This sequence comes from Oreochromis mossambicus, assembly GCA_922035795.1. Lineage (NCBI taxonomy): Eukaryota > Metazoa > Chordata > Actinopteri > Cichliformes > Cichlidae > Oreochromis > Oreochromis mossambicus. The sequence goes on from CAKLIZ010000636.1 coordinate 26,297, forward strand.
AGATGAGCCCTTTATCCCCAATATAGTCTTCCCTTGTCTTTCAGCTATTTGTCCTATGTCTACTTTGGTTTTTTGATTTCTGTTACTTGGCTTTTCATCAGGACATGTGTAAACCCTTGTGTTTCCATTCCCTTTCCTTGTTTGCATCCCAGGATGAAGGCAAACTCCACAGCCATATTCACCATTAAATTGCTTGAAATTCTGTAACAATGGTATTGCTACAGCATCACACACACAGCACAACGTGTGTACTTTTATGTGTCTCCGTGCCTGATTGTTAGGATCCTGCCACTCAAAACCAACTTCAGAAAGATTTGCACACTCCTCGACAAATGGTTTAAAGAAGCAGGACATGTCTGGCTTTTTGGATCCAAACCATAAAGCACATAGAAGTACATGTTTGTCTCTACTCTCCGGTGGTATCTCATTAACGCAACCCAATATTGGCCAAATACTAAATTTGGAAGACTGAAAAACTGGTACACCATCACAATTAAAAGTGAGGGACAGAAAATCATCTTTACTGTTAGACTTTAAGGTCTGATACAAGCTGCCATCACATATGTCCTTTATTACACGGCTACCACTGGGATCACCTCTGAAACATAGATCATGCACATTGTGGTTCTCAAGAATGTCTTTTAGCTGATCTTTTAATGGTATACTAATAGAAAAGTTACCTTCCTCTAAACTGGCTTTCACTGTTGTGAATGAAGAACATGACACACATTTAAGTGTTTCTTCCAAAGATTGTGAAGACCCAATGTACTTAGTACAAACTCTACAGTAATGATGTCGTTTAAACTGGTTTGTAATATCAGCTAAGGGTTTCTCCAGAAAATACCTGCTTGATGGAACTACAGTAGTCCCAGCAGAATGTAACGTAGCAAGTCCTCCATTAATACACCTGTAGTGTTGTGTCTCAAAGCAAAGGAGAGGATTGAGATGATGCTTTGACTTTCTGTTAGTCCACTGGAGCAGTTCACATCAACTCCTGCTTCAGGGGCGTTCTCCTGAATGGTTGAAAAAGAATTGTGTTATATTTGAGCAGGTTTCACTTGTTTTCATATGTAGCCTTGTTTTTTTGCAAAACTGCATTTTCAACATAAACAGCAGTCATAGCGACGTTTGTCATAGTTTGTCCAATGATAAATAGTCAATGTTAAAAATGCAATTAACCGCAAGTCTTACCTGTACCATTGTGACCATTTCTGTTCTTTCCTCCTGTCTTTGGGTGGCATCTTCATTGTTTCCCTGAGAAGTATACAAATTAACTACTCTTTAAAGAAAAGAGAGCCATGGAAGGGGAACACATCTTGCATTTGTTTCTTACCAGTTAAACTGTTTGTGGTTCTGGTATCTGCTCATCTCTTTGGGTAGCATCTTCACTTTCCTGTGAGGAATACAAACCAAGTATTGAATATTGAATAGATAAATGAATTAAATATCCGAATGATATATTCCAAAACAAGTATTGAGTCTGTCACTGACATATTTAAACAGCTTAGTGGTGAGCTGTACTTTTCACTTTTACAATGTGATGGAGTAGCGTATAAGAGACTTGGTGTGCAAAGGATAACATAAGAATGAAAGTAATGCTTTATTGTGGCCTTTTTTCTGTATGTTGCTTTTAAAAGGAGAGTGAGAGTGAGAAAGAGAGAGAGAGAGAGAGAATATAATAATGTATTTTTATTTACCAGTGGAACTGTGAAAGTTCCTTCTCTCTGGCTGTCATCTTCACCATTGTCCTTGAAATGATACAAATGAACAACTTGTTTAAGATACATTTTGCACAGCTCCCCTGAAAACAGTCGGGATGAAATTTTCCATTTCCATGTTGTTATTATTATCATTGTTATTATTCTTAATATTTTTATTGACCTTTAAATAAACACAATGAAAGAGGTTGGCTTCTAAGTAAAAAACAACGTTTTCTTATTATATTTATCATTTCACAATTACTTAAGTAGCACTTCAGATTACTTTCACTGCAGAAACATTATGAATATAGTCTAGATTCTCAAATACTTTGCATTTTTTTTATCATAACTAACCTAAACAGAATTCATCAGTCATTTGGCAAACAATAAATTATGTTGCATAGTTTATCATTTAAAATAAATATCTATGTAAGTGTATGGAATAATTCATTTGTTAACCTGCTTAGTACACACAACACAAAAATATAAGCCACGTTATAGGTGTCAAATTAGAACTGAAATGTTCCACTTAACCAAAGTATTAAAACCCAAACACTTTGTATCAAGTGCTACTATGGTAACTGATAAGACATTAACGATATACATTCACTTACGTGTTGTTGTGTGGTGTGCTGTCTGATGTCAGTCAGAGCTCTGTCGATTTTTCTAAAAAAAAAACAATGGCCGGTAAATTCTTGTAGCTTTCATAACAATGACAGAAACTGACAACTGTATTAACTTATTGGCAAAGGTGCATATACTGTTTTTTCCATCTGGTCAAAGTACGTGAAGGAACGTTTTTCCACATCCAGTCTATTTCACTTGTGTCAGATGTAAAAGGTTTTCTTTTCGGCATCGCTGTCTCTTAAGTTACAAAACTCAGTTGGAATGTCAGTATACTCTATAAACTGTGAAAAACTGATTCTACCGCCAAATAGAGAAAATACTGACGTAGAGCATGAACTCAAAACTTTGTTTTCAGCTGTGACTGCCATGATTGGTTAAGTGTAAGGTCAAATATGAGGATACACCAATCAAAGGCAAAGTAGGGCGGGCCATGCTGCAGCGTACAGGTGGCCAGCTATCACCGCGAGACCTCACACAGTCCTCATCAGGTAACAGCTTCATTACGTAATTTAACAACAAGCGGGAAATCGGTCTAATAAAGTGCGTCTTGCAAAGATGGAGGCTACGGAGACGAATAAAACTAATATCAGAGGTAAGTCGCCTAAATGTTTTCGAATTTGAATGATTTAGCTTAAGCTAATGGCTTGCTAAAAGTGGTTTGATGTTTTACGGGTCACATAGAAAGCACTTGGTGGCATTAAAATGGTTCAAACGGGAAAAGTATGCCTATAGAAACCATGTCAAATAGAATATTTTTTTGATAAGAAAAAGCCTTTATTAGCATGTAGCCCAAAGCATTCTAGCTAGGAAATAACAATTCTTTTATCCCTCCCCCCTTAATTTACTACAGAACATAAGGAGAGGAAGTTTGCAGTGGTGCAGTGGAGTGAAGGGGAGGACTATGGAAAGCTTAGTGAAGTAAAAACTGTTAACATACGGGGGTATGATGACTCCAAGATGGACCAGCATGGGAATCCCATTTCCACTTACTCGGCCAAGATGGTATCTGTCCATCCTGAAAACTATCAGGATGATTCTGATGACTCCGATCCAAATGAGACTCAGATTCTGTCCCAGCCATTGCAACTCAAGGTGACATTTCACTTGGAACCGTTTTGTAGTATCCGTGTTTTACATGTTATCTAAACACTCCATCTTTAAATATTGGCTTCTGGGCCAGTGCCAATCATTAGGAAACCATTATATACATGTTTTCATGTGGAAAAGGAAACATTTTAGGTGATGGCTCCTTTAAGTGGTTGACACTATTGTATTGTACATCTACCATTGGATGGAGTCTATGCAGGCTATAGCCTTATGAAACGGGACAGTGTAGCCTGTAAGTAGCATTTCCTGGTTATGTCTGTACATCCTCACCATCTTTCTATTATGTTACACACTATTTCTGTCACCAAGCAATGACTGTAGTACTTCTCTTTCCCTAAAAAAATATATATTTTACTGATTTTTACCTTTTTCAGATCAGATATAATTTTAAAACTGAAACGTATTTACATTTAAGAAAAGGAACTCCACCAGTGGCCTCCCTATTCTACTGCATACAAACGTCATTTGCATACAATGATTGTCAGGATTTGTTAAAGGAAAAAATCACTTGTAGCCTCCTAAATTGAGGAATGGTAAGCCTTTTTTTTTTTTTTTACTGTATTCAAATGAGCCCAATCTTTGGAACAGGCCTAGTTACAGTTCTGTGATGTGCAGTACCAGTCAAAAGTTTGGACACACTTTCCCATTATATTTAATTGTTAAATGTGTACAAGCTTTTGACTGGTACTGTATGTGGCTAAGAAATCAGCTCTTTGAAGTATGCAACCTACACTTTGGGGCACAGCTATTGAATCTGTTGTCTTTACACTTTAGATTCATAACTTTTATGGCAGCTTTGACTTTTTTATGTCAATTCCTCTTCTCTCTCGCTATCTTTTTTCATGTCCAGAAGTCAAAGGCTCCTTCAAAGAAAGACCCTGCACAAGAATTCCTTGCAATGTACAGTCATTCACCGCCTTCAGTCGCTTATGGTGAAAAAAGTGCAAAAAAGACAGTAGTTGATCTAAAGCGGAAGATCCAAGACCTGAAAGAAGAGAATGATAAACTGAAGGAGTTGCTTGTCCAAGGTATCACTTCCTATCACTAATTTAACAATTAAACAGCCAATATATTTGAAAAAGTCACTCTAGTCTATGTATAAACCATTCTGGTAATCATTTTTTATTAATTTACTGTATATAGATGTGCCAGAACTCATGAAGACGATGAAAAAGGTGATTAATTTGGCTGAACCTCTTAAGAGATCCAGTTTGAAGCTTCCCCAGATTTCTCCGCAGTCAGCACCCGGTTCATCATCAGATGGTTCGCTGCTGCCCCCTCCCAAATCTACTTCATCCTTCTCAACACCAGCATCTGTCATTCTATCAACAAAGGAATCCCAGTCATCAAAGGTAATGGAATTTTAAAGAATAAATGGATGAAGTGCATAAATTGGATCTACTGTCTTTCTACTTACAATTGATCCAACCTTGAACACAGTACCAGTAAACGTTTGGACAGACTTTCCTATTAGATTTAATGGGAAAATGTGTCCAAACTTTTAAATTGGTACTCTACTTTATAAGTATGACGGATCTAATTCAAGCGTTAAATTCATTGACTGTGTTTCTGCTGTGAAGTTTCCCTTCTTAACAAAGGAGTCTATGGGGATTGACTCTGTTTTAGAGCCAGCCCTTGGTGGAGCAGAGCCAAACTACAATTTTTCTACAAAAGCTTCACTTTTGCATGGGAATGCCTGCGCGAGTAACAAGTGATGCAGAAAAAAGTTTTGAAATGCAGTAGCTTAGCATCAGGACATTGCAGGTGAACGACGGCTCCGAGAATGTACATAAATGTTACTGCCATCAAAACAAGACGAGAAACAGAGTTTTAAGTCTGGAAAGGTATGTATTTGTTCTTTAAGTCTCTTACATTGATCAAAATGTCTTTTTGTTGGAACAGGTGGAGATTCATCCTGGGACTGGAGTCATGGTAGAGAAACTGGCCTGGGCCTATGCTACTAATGCAAATTCAGCTACAACCTTTGTGAGGCATCTGCTCACAGCAGTCTTCCCTGTGGAAATACTGCTAGTGAGCAATCTTCGAGGGGGAAAACGAGGCAGAAGAGATGCACGTTTACTGCTCGACAAAAATAAATTGGAAGCCATCTACAGTAAGTTTTTAGCCTTTTATGGCATGTTTTCGCAGTTGTCCACACTTCTGGCATTTAAAGATAACAAAGGACCAATGAAAAAGAAGGGATGAAGAAAGGCCTCCACCAAATAGAGGAATCTAGTTGACAGAGTACTGTTGATCTTTTTTGAGTTATATCCAGATGAATGAATGGTCTTTTCATGACATACTATTGTAGGCCTTAGATTTCTCTGGTGTTTCATTTCCTTTATGGTGCATTTTGTTTGTCCAGCTTCAAAGTAACAAATGAAGGTAGATAAGTATTTTGCATTCTGAATGTTCTTGCATTTGATGTATTTCAGTGACTGCGTTTACATGCAGCCGATAACCCATTCAAAACTGGAATGTTAGCAATAACCCGGTCACTCATGGCATTAAAATACCGGCAAAAACCCAAATATGCTAATATTTGAGTTCTAAAAATCCGAATATAAGTGATGGAGTTACCCTTTTCTCACCAAAATATTTGGTCATGTAAAACCTCTATCGGCATATCGCCTTCAAAATGAAAATGGATTTGTGTTTTGCACATGTTAAAGGAATCCTGGTCTTTTGAGTAGAGGAACTTTGTGTATGTGCCTTCTGGCTCTCCGTGACTGTCTCGTCTCATGCATGTGAATGAGTTATTCCGAATGTTTCAGAAACCTGAATAGTGAGCCTAACACGACCATAACCTGAATATTGGCTGTATGTAAACGTAGTCAATGTAGTGAACCTCTCCATGCATCCCCTGCAAATTTCAAAGCTGGCACCATTAGATATTAAGACTGATTAAAGCAGGATCATTGCACTATTGGTTAAGATCACTGGGTTCCTTTACACTACTAATTTTGTTCTTATCATCAACACCCCCCCACCCCACCCCCCCGCAATGCATTTTTGTACATATATAGGTGCAACCCTTGAGAGGTGGCCTGGGACCCAACCTTCCAGCATTGGTACTACAATCAATGCCAAGATCACAGAACTCCGGGCCAAAAATAAAAATGTTTCTGTCACAGCATCCCCATAACTTGACTTTCAATGTCTCGTTTGGCATGTTTTTGTTATTATAATGCCAATTCATGTTTTATCTATTAAAGATAGATTTTTTTAAGTGGGCAGGTTTTTTGCCCTCCCAAGTTTTACTCATGTTAGTGGTTAAAAGTTCCACAAATTTGCAGCAAAAAGGTATGCAACTTAGCATGCTCTTTAAACAATAGAGCTTAGATCGGGTTAAATATTACTTTGAAATATCAGTATGTGACTGTTATATCAGTTCAGTGAAAATAAAAGTTAACTGAATTTAATGATTGCCCAGTATTCATGTTTTTTTTGTTTTTTTTTTCTTCAGTATTACAATACATTGACTGCCGACCTGTCAATGTCAAAGAAAGTTATGTTGGCTTACGAGTTTGTCTTTGCATTGCTAGTTTTTAACTGATGTTGATCCAGGTAAGTCAAGCAGGGGCAAATGATACTTTGGTCTTTTTCATATGTGATAGATTTTTTCTAGTAATGTCAATTTGTATAAAATTAATAATTAAGTTTACAGGTTTTTTATGAGCTGAAATTTAAGAATTCTTAGAGAAAAATGTAAAAAAAACCCAAAGTTTACCATAACAATTTATTGCCTGAACATAAAGAGAAAACACATGTAATCTAACATATTCTTACAATATGTATAAAAAGCATGTAAAAAAGAGATAATTGCCCTGCAAACTACATTCTGTAAAAAAAATTATCTAACAGATTTTGTTCATATATGTAAAACATATGTCTTTATGACAAATATGTACTAAAAAACTGCAGAAATTATATGGAACATCTATGGAAAACATACTTTGACATGTACTTTCCTTATATAACTCATACTTAGTTTTAACATGATCCTTATGTGATCCTCTTTATTATCATGTATGAAAGTAATGCGAAAGTGGCCACTTTCATGAGTAAATCATATAAGCCTTATATGATTCACTATATATGAAGCAAAATAAAGCTGATGCAAGTCTTTTCTAAGTTTTTTCTATTTCCTTTACATATGGGTTTTATAAGTTTTTTCTATTTCTTTTCCATATGGGATTGCCCCATAAACAATTGCGACAAGTAATGTCATTGTCATTTTAAGACCATTTAATGCCTTTGAGTGTATATTCATAAAATAACACCATAATAATGCAAGATCTACACACTTTCAATTGACAAACAAACGACTATTTCTTAAAAAATTTAGATCATGGATATTAGGTATGAAAATATTGGATACCTTAAAAAACTTGAATAAATAGTAAATATTCTAACAAATAGAAAACAAAATGCACAAAGAACTTTTATGGAGATTTTTCCATCTACAAATTTTTCCCTTTTTTCCTGTGAAAAATAAGATATTGTGCTGAAAAACACAATCCTTATTAAGCAATGTCTAACCAGTAGTACTGGTTAGACATTGCCAGTAGTACTGGTTAGACATTGCTCACACTAGAGCCGGTGAGAACACCAGACTCCCGGCAAATCGTTTTCAAACCCACCGCCGTCTTTCGCTACTCAGGTTAAACATGATAAATAAGTCACTTAGATAACTTAAAAATTGAAAGTTATTGTTTGGCTTTTTTTCAGTATTTTATTTGTTCCTGAGTAAATCGGTTTGGCTGAGATTAAAGTTATAGTTTTTACACAGCTGAATAAACGTCAAGCAGACAACTGATAAGAAGTGTGAGATGCTCGAGAATATAAATATAGTCCGGTGTCCTGTTATATTTTAGATAGCAAGGAGCAGACGGCTGAGTTTATTAAACTTCACCGAAACAATCTGCAAATTTCATTAAAATTTAATATAAACTATCATCTTGTCTTTATTTTTTAGTTAGCACATACCTTAAACACTTAAAGCTGTAAGCTAATGATAGTTATATAAGAGCAGATGCATGCTGGTGCAATAAGCTGTACGTTGTACGTCCAGTGGATGATGATCTGATTAGTCGACTAATCGCAAAAATAATCGGTGACTAGTCGACTATCAAAATAATCGTTTGTGGCAGTCCTAGTCTGAATGACAACAAACATAGCTAGTGTTTGGGAAAATCTGTTATGAAACAGTTATTATTTCAATAGTTATGCTTAGCATGTGACATAATATCACGTGACACAGACACTGTGTAAGAAACCACAACAACTAATATTTACTTTAGGAGGATGAGGGAGGGCAGCATCAGGTTGAGACTTTGACATCTGTAATTAGTGATTATTAATGAAGCATAACTGTGCTTTGTTTCTAACCTTGGTAAGTAAATGCTCTGTAGCCTGAAGGAGAGGTGGGATTTCTGTGAAAGTCAAATTAAATGTGAATAGGTTTTGATAGTTATTGTATATAACAAGTGTAAACACACACATAAAAACATGCAATAGTACAGTACTTACTTTCAAGTATTTCATTTTTCAGCCTCTCGTTCTCTTTTTAGATTCGAGTTGTCTTCTCTCAACTGATTAATGACACGCTGTAGATGTTCAATTTTCTTTTCATTCCATAACTTTAGATCGTTTTGTTGGTCTGTTGTGTATGCCTAAAAAATGAAACAAAAAACTCTCTCTTTAAAAGCCACCTTAGTGATTCTGTATGAAGAAATGATCTCTGAACAGTTATGGCAAAATGTTGGAAAAAATATTGAATAATAAATTGTTTAGCTAATAAATTCTTATTCTCAAAAAGATAAACAATAAGCACAAGTGTATGTGTGTGTATGTATACAGTCAAGTCGCAATTTACACCTTCAACTAGGGCTAGGATATGACCAAAATCTCATATCCCGATATAAGACATCTATCGTCCCGATAACGATATAAATCACAAAAATTTAACATTTTATGTAAATTCTGTGAATCTCGGGCAGCTCGACTTGCGTGAAGTGTTTCCAGCTGGGCGTCGCGTACCTGGAGTCGAGTGTTTTAACCGATGCATGAAACGATATAAGTTGTAACGGCTGCTGTTTTCTTTGTGAGTATTTATTACACAACGTGCTGCGGGGAAAAGTCTGTTCTAACCATACTTGCCAACCGTGAGACCTGAGAATTAGGGAGACATTCAAAAGGGCTGTTGGGGGGGGGGGGGGGTTTACACATACATATATATACACAAAACAGGGGTGTCCAAATTCAGAGGCTGTGTCCACCTGAGGACCCGGCCCGACAGCCAGGTATACTGGAAATGAGCGACTGTGAAATTTGACGGCCTAGCCTTCAGAATTATGTCACCGTCTGCTCCTTGCAGTCTAAAATAGAACCGGACGCTGGCGTAAATTTTTGAACATCTCACACTTCTGTTTAATCAGTTTTCTGTTTGACATTTATTCAGCTGTGTGAAAAACAGGGAGGAACCCTCCCGAGGGATCAATAAAGTTTCATCTAATCTAATCTAATAACTTTAATCTCAGCCAAACCGATTTACTCACGAACAAATTAAACACTGACATAGGCCAAACAATAACATTTTTAAGTTAAGTGACTTATATATCATGTTCATCCTGAGTAGCGAAAGACCGTGGGGGTTTGAAAATGATGTGCCGGGAGTTTGCTGTTCTCCCCGGCTCAGATATTTGAAGTTTACACAGCTACATTGTCACCTGAAAATATGTTAAACGTTTATTTTGCGACCCAGAAAGAGTAATAAGAGTAATATTAAAACTAAGTAGCTGCAGTAATAGTAGCCATTGTTGGAAACTGGAATTAGCTGGGCCAATCTGGGATATGGTTTTTCAATTTTGTTGTCCAGGTGGAAAATCGGGAGAAATTCGGGAGAATGGTTGCTCCGGGAGACTGAAATTCGGGATTCTCGAGGAAAAATCGGGAGGGTTGGCATGTATGGTTCTAACGTTAAAGTCTACAGTTTATTTTTTAGCACTTGATGGCGCTTTTTGGCTTCCATCCATCCATCCATTCGCTTCCGCTTATCCTTTTCAGGGTCACGGGGTCGCTGGCCTATTCCAGCTGTCATAGGGCGAGAGGCAGGGTCGCCAGTCTGTCGCAGGGCTAACACACAGAGACAGACAACCATTCGCACTCACACCTATGGGCAATTTGGATTAATAAATTAACCTATCCCCACAAGCTGCATGTCTTTTGACGGTGGGAGGAAGCCGGAGTACCTGGAGGGAACCCACGCAAACATGGGGAGAACATGCAAACTCCACACAGAAAGACCCCGGCCTGATGGTGGAATTGAACTCAGGACCTTCTTGCTGTGCGGCAATAGTGCTACCCACCGTGTTGCTTCTCATCCGTAAATACTCTGAATACTCTTTCACGTGATTCAGTTTATTTTCAAAAGTCTCAACAGGATCTTGAGCTTCATTGTGAAAGGTTTTTGTGGAAACTAACCAGCGGACACGCAATGGTTTTACCATTGTTGTTGCTAACGCATAAAAACAGGCGCTTGTTCGTCCGTAGTGTGGTTATATTAAATATACGAGAAAGAGAGAACTTTAGGAAATTCATATAGCCACTACAGTGACCATCAAAACGATGAAAACATATTGCCGTAAACAGTTTATTTTGCGACACCACGAAACAAACAATAGCATAAAATGAAACAATAGACGTTTTTATATCGTCATGCGATATACGAACAGCCCTACCTTCAACATTTCTTACATGTTATTCACTATAGAAAATGGTAATAAAATATGAGAAAAACTCAAGAGTAACACTGTCAGGACAAATTCATCTAGAAAATTACAGATACCTATGTAACAGGGTTTGGTCGAAGTGTCAAATCTCACCTACCTACCTACCTACATAAATAAAAAAAAGTGTCCTACACCAACTATTTAAAAAAATATAGAAAAGTATATCCTTTTTAAAAAAAATACATATATATATATATATATATATTAGTATATATGTCTGTGTGTGTACGTGTGGCAAAACACTAACCTTTTTCTTAGCTGCTGGTTCGTCTCTCACCTCTGTGGCCTCAAGGAGTTTCATAGAAGGTTTACTTTTTCTCTTAAGCGCCTCTGGCTTGGGTAGTTGTTCTTCAATTTCCTTAAGTTTTGTTTGCAAAGTTTTTTCCCTTTCTGAGGAGGCAGAATAATAAAAAAAAAGGCTAAAGTACATCATAATATAATTGATTAAGTTACATTTTTTGATTAACAAATAAGTGACAATAAAGTAATATTATATTGGAGAAAAGGCACCTGCTTTCTACTAATGAAATTAGTTTGCTAACAGCAACAGGGATGAGTCAGTGAGTCAGTTGCACTTGTGAATCATGATTCATGAGTCAGTAAAGTGATTCTCGAGTATTGAACGATTCGTTCATGATTCGCACATCACTACCTGCTAGCTTTATGATGGAGGCTTCATAGACCGGCCACCCGCCTTTTGGCTCCTTGACGCCTTGTCGCCACTCCACCAAATAAACGTCCTTTTCCTCCAAACCGTCTAAGTATTCCTCCTCATCAAAATCCCAAATATGTTCATTTGGCAGAATTGAGAACTTTCCATCTTCCGACCACTTAATTAACGTGAACATTATCCGCTTGTGTCTTCCCAGCTGTATCTCGGCCATTCCACTCACTGTCGGAAATTGCGCCTCAGACGTTGGTTATATTTTTGTTTTTTAAAAAGGAAAAAAAAAGAAACAACAACAACTAATAAACAGAATTTTTTGCGCGTTCATTGCACATGTTGGGGAATATTTCAATATTTACTTTTTACGTATTACTTTTTATTTTATCTTTATTTTTAAAAAGCACAATGGCAATGCGCATGCGCATACTCTGCTGCGTGCATTGACCTACAGATCTAGAACGAAGACGTTGCATTTTTGGAATAATCTCTGGTGAGCATAATTTCATAGAAAAAACATACTATATTGTTTTAAGTGTTTACCTTTTTTTCGATTAATCCTGTGACGTACAAAGACGGACGTTTTAGGCACTTTACGTTTAAGGTTTTAAAGTTTTTGTTTTTTAAAGTGTGCATTGCGCGTGCAGACGCTCTCGGAAGAAGATGCTGCAATATTTCAAACACCCTGGAAAACTGCTCGGTAACCATATATTTCACGGTAACATGCTACATTTATTTTATATGTTGCAGTTTCTGTTCTACAATCCTCGATGTTTTCTTCAATGTAATTTTAATTTCATCAATAGGTCACATGTGTGTCAAAATGAGCGAGCCTCCTGAAAGGATTTCGTATAAACGTTATCTAACTGATCCTGAAGAGGAAATTCCTTCAAGAACCAAACGGAGATGGGCACAAAAAGAAAGGTGTGTTGGTAATGTAATATCCCTCACTCTTTAACATTAACGAATGCCATAGGGCCGCACAATCAATTAATCTAGTGGCAATCACTAAGGATGCCACAATTATGTAATCGTTCAAAGTGGCAAATAATCGTCCACTGCATGCTTAAGATGTTTGTTTGTTTTTTATCAAGAATAAACAAAGCCAATGT
>CAKLIZ010000636.1:51482-66997 GCA_922035795.1 Oreochromis mossambicus
AAGTAGTTAAGTTTCAAAAACAAGCAAGTTTTAGCAGAATTTTGGAAGTTTTCCATTCATTTCAATGGGACAAAAAATTGCATAAAAAGCTTAATATTTTAAAAAGTATAACAGCAAAAAATACCAGAAGTCATAGCGCACATTAGCAGAAATAGCAGAATAGTTTAAAATTTGAACGGTAAAAATCGGCTGAAAATTGTGGAAGTAGTTAAGTGCCAAAAAACGTACGGAAGCAACTAGAATAATAAAGTATAAAGAATAAAGAGAAACAGGAACTCAATAGTGTGGATGCTTAAAGCATCCACACAATAATAAAGTAGGATAATAATAATAAAGATAAAGAATAAAGAGAAACAGGAACTCAATAGTGTGGATGCCTTAAAGCATCCACACAATAATAATAATAAAGTATAAAGAATAAAGAGAAACAGGAACTCAATAGTGTGGATGCCTAAAGCATCCACACAATAATAATAAGAATAATAAATCCGACGAATAGTAATATGTGTGCCTCTTGGCATAGGCACACATAATAAGAATAATAAATCCGAGGAATAGTAATAAGTGTGCCTCTTGGCATAGGCACACTTAATTAAAACTCAAAACGCTGGGTCAAAGGATGGCCCAGATCGTGACACTGACACTCACTAGTCCTCGGCCACCTTCCTTCTGCTTAGCATAAAGTCTCAGGATGCTAGATTTGGAGTGAAATCTAGAGAAGTTAAAGATCAGGCTTGTCCAGCCTTCAGTTACTCATTCCAGGTGCATCTTATCCATTGGCAGCTAGTTAACGCTGATGGTGTGCAGTTACTTCTTTAGCCAGTAAGTGTGAATGATGTCGGGGCCTGGTGCTGTCCAATCCTCAATGCCTGAGACTGTCTTGAATGTCTCCCACTGTGATATATACTGGATCCTGTTCTCTTAGGTTGCCATGCTCTGCTTTTAGATCAACTAACCACTGAGCATTGATGTTATGGGTTACGTCCTTCTCCTATATACTCTTCCAGAATTGCTCCATCTCCAGTGTTGGTGGGGCTGTTCTCATACTGTTCCAATTCTGCCACTGACACTACATCTTGGATCGTTAAATGAGTTTTTAGAGGAGTTTTTATGTTTTAGTTTCAGAAATAGTTGTGGGTTCTACTTGATGATGGCATCCATGACAGTTATTGCACCTAATAAGATCTTTAAAATCTGTGGATTTATGGATGTGAATATTTATCTTCCAGCCCTTTCAGTTCCCCACTGAACTCCTCTGTTATTGTGTTTGCTGGGTCCATGAGGGTCAGAGTGTTCTGTCATGGTCTGCAGGATATACAGACAGTGTTCTGTGGAGTACCAAACTTAATACAGACAGAATGCATCACTAAAGTTCACTACCCAAGATTGGCCCACCCACTCACTGAGCAGCTCTTCACTAGCTTATATACAGCTCGATGGCTGATTGCTGAATGAAGCCAGCTGTGCAGTGGCTCCTCAGGTGAAACAATTGGCAGCTGAACTCCCACACAGCACATAGACCTACTGGAGCTGTAACACCACCCTCCCATAAAAAAACAAACTGAATTTTGTTATTTAAAGTCCTACACTATAAAAAAAGAATAAGGGTTTGTCTACTGCAAACCCTACCCACACTAGTGTGAGCGAAATGTATGCCTAATAGTGTGAGTTCAAGCCACAAGCTTTTGTAAACAGTTTTATGAATAGATAACTGCGACTATTCATAAACTGTGTGAATAGTTGTTGTTGCTTGCTTTGTCTTGGGTGTGGTTGGAATGGGGAGTTGCATCTAAAGAGGGCGATAAAGAAAAAGTCTGGAACATGGGGGTAGAAAAACATACTGGGGCTAGGGAAACATACACTAACAAAGGTAAATGCAGGACAGCAACTATATAAACACACAGAAGGGGAATCAGGGAAATATGGACAGCTGGGTAGAACAAGACACAGCTCAATTAAATCACAGAATCAAGACAAAGGAACCAAAACTAAAAGCAAAGCACGAGGATTGCCATCTCTCAAAAAAGAACAGAAAGTGACATAACTAAACGTGAAAAACACAGACATGTGAATGAACGTAATACAGGAGACTTGACACAAGGCGAAGGAACACTGAGAGGACAATTAATCTCTAAAAGAACTCTAAAGGAACTGGTTCCTAGGATATTTAAAAGTAGAATGGGAGGCAGAGCCTTCAGTTTTCAGAACCCTCTTCTGTGGAACCAGCTCCCAGCTTGGATTCGGCGAGAGACATGCTCACTACTTTTAAGATTATCCTTAAAACGTTCCTTTTTGATGAGATTTCTGCTAAAGGCTGGATCAGGTGACCCTGAATCCACCCTTAGTTATACTGTAATAGACTTAGTGCATCATAGGAATCCCCTATCAGCCTAAGCGTTTCTCCTTCTCTCACTCCTTTTCACTCACCATATGTTTATACACAACTCTGCATTTAATTATGAATTATTATTAATCTCTGTCTCTCTTCCACAGCCTGTCATGTCCTGTCTTCCTCCTCTCACCCCAACCAGTCAAGACAGATGGCTGCCCGTTGCTAACCCTGGTTCTGCCGGAGGCTTCTTGCTGTTAAAAAGCAGTTTTCCTTCCCACTGTCGCCGGATTGCTTGCTTATAGGGGCCGTGTGATTGTGGAAGTTTCTCTGTATTATTGTAGGGTCTTTACCAAAAAATATTAAGTACCTTCTTGCTTACCGTTGTTGTGATTTGGTGCTGTATAAAATTGAATTGAATTAAATTGTGAAGTTCAGAAATTTTTCTTTGAATGTTGGTTTCTAAGAAAGGTTTCATTTTAGAACTGAGGAATGAGACAAAGGGGAGTAGCAATTTTAACACATAAAAATTTCACAGTACTCAAGACAGTTATAGATCCAGAGGGTAGATTTCTGATCATTAAATTATCTATACTTAACAAAAAGCTATGTATTGTAAGTGCAGTGTTGGGCAAGTTACTTTGAAAAAGTAATTAATTATAGTTACTAGTTACTTCTTCAAAAAAGTAACTGAGTTAGTAACTGAGTTACAAGATTCTAAAAGTAATTATTTACTTGAAAAGTAACTATTGCGTTACTTTAAAAAAAAAAGTTTAATCCTCTGGGGTCCAGGGTATAATTGGCCATTTTTAACTATTGATTTTCCCTCTACATTTCACCTTTAAAAACTATTTACTTTGCCTTGTTTGGTAGCATTCTTTTCGGCACAAGCTCATGTGTCTGAGTTTACAGTTATGTTTTCATTTTCCTCAACCTTCCTCAGCCAAACAGCAGCACTCATGTGATAGTTTTGCCCCCTAGCTACAGGTGTTGTGCCGTTAGTAACGCCGTTACTTGTAACACCGTTATTCCCATCACTGTGTAAGTGTATACGGCCCAAATGTTGATGACCCTTCATTCTTCCATGTTTGTTTTAGCACACTATCTGAACACCTAGATTCAAAGTCAGTAAGGAGCATCTGTTTTTGGACCTACCAGACTGTCAGCTTTACCAAAATCAGCCCTAAAGTCACACAGAATAAACTCAGCCAAGGGAGCAAATAATGCACTGAGTAACACACTAACAGTACATCAGGGCAGTGAAATATATATGTTTACAGACAAAAAAACCCACGAGTATGTTTGTTTAACTGTAGCTGATAAATAATTTACAGAATGAAAAGTTGATCTTTGGGTTTTTCTTTGAATGTGCTGTTTTAGTTTGAATCACGCCATGAGACAGATGTAGCCATTAGGTTGTAGCAGTATTACTTGGCAACTTCAGCAGAACTGACGAGCACCTAATAAGGCACCCTGCAGTACCTCATGAAAGCCAAGCCTTTGGCTAACTTTCCTTCCCCTGTCCTCATGCCCAGTTCTCGGCCTGGTCCGCTGTACATTTCTGTGCCAGTTAAATCCCCCATGCCCCCAAACCTGCTGCTAACTGCTAAATGGTGTGTCGCTGCTCCATGCCAGTTACCCTTTCACATGCACTCTGTTGTGATCAGTCATCTCCCTTAGTTCAATATTTTTAGTGGCATTTTCTGCATGTACCTTGCATCAGTTTATAAGTTAATACAGCTGCACTGTATTTTGAAACTTCATGTGAAAATCATTTAAACTGAAACCAGGCTTTGAATCACAGATGTTTTCTCAGACATTTAACAGCTTTTGAATTTGTCCACATTGATTGTTTTATGCTGACGTCTCTGGACCCTGTTCTATTTGACTATTGAGAATAAAGAATTTTTGTTTGTGCCTGAGTTTTTTAAATCTCTCATATCACTGAAAAAGAAATTGTAACATCTGAACAGCCAGCAGGTTGTCATTAGAAGCAGAATTAGATTCTCATCTACCCCTTCATATGGAAGTTTCAACTGTATTACACAATGCAAGGGAAGTCTTATAACAAAACTAAAATGCTAGTTACTGAAGTGATGCTTATTTAACATGCGCTAAATTGCAACCTAACTCTAACCTTACCTGTCTGTGTTTACTCATAAAATTCAAGTTTATTCATCTTGGCCTTACAGTTACATGTGGAGTTGTAACTGAATTTAAATACACTGAGCAGGCAGTATTTAAAAAAAAAAAAAATTCTTACAGATGCCAACCAATGCCGTTACTGCTCTGGGTTTAAATGTCCATGATGTGAGCTTAAAGAAGCCTTATTTACACTGGCTGCATCGTGTGATAAGAAGGACCCATGCACACGACATTGTAAGATGGGTGCTGGTTCACTTCTACTCTGTTTTTCCAGACAGCCTGCTTTCCAGCTGCTCTCATTAGCTCCACACACAGCTCTGTCCTGTTCAATAACTCTCCTCCTCTTCCGGGTTCTGGTAGTTACTGAAGTAGGGAAGCCATGGTTAGTATGATCGATATAAGCTGTGCCAGCCGGCCTTCCTCGGCACTGTCCCCTGAACCTACTGCTCCACCCCTCTAACCCCCTGCAGCTGAACCACAAACCACACTCCACCATATACACCCATTGCCAAACGAAGGTCAGAGAGACATCCACCTAGCCTGCCCCCATTTGGCGAGTAACTCTGAGCTAGAAGAAGGAGATATACAAAGTCATTGTCTCCCTGTGAAAATTGCCCAAGTCTAGCCCATCTGTTGTACAGGCACTGCTGATGTTACTGGACCGCGAGAAAATTCTCTCGTGACAACCTCCTCAATGTGTGCAGCTTTGCTCTCAGGTCCACAATGCACTGAATTTCATTCTTAGCTGGGCTTGAACCTTCCTCCCAGTTCTCCTTTTTTTTTTTTTAAAGTGCTTAGGGGAGACTGGGGGTAGTTGTAACATTTCTGACATTTCTGTCTGTAGCTAGGAGCTCTTTTAACGTAGTGGATTCAAAATGCAATGCAAAGTATTTACATTTCTCTGCTATTAAATAGTAGAGCTATTTTCTCTGCAATGCAGTTGCTAATGGCATGGCATGGTCACAAACACAAAGAGTGAAATGTTACAATTAACCCCATAGTCTGGGTTAGTTCTAACATACCCTGGGGTGAGATGTAACACAACGAAATAAGAGTACTGACAAAATCTTAACACGTAATCTTTTTTTATTCAACACCTGAATGCACTTCTAAACATTTATGTAGCTATTTGTGTGTGTGTGAGTGCAGAAATATAGCTTTTGAACATATTCTAACAAAAAAAGACAACTTTTCACTACCTGAATATTTCATTAGTTTTGGTTGGCCTTCATTGAGTCTGGCCTCATTGGCTCAGTGGGCATTGTAACCTACCTACAACTCTTGCACTAACATTTGAAAACAATAATGAAGCTGAAAAAAATATAGTTGTGCACCAGCTTCATCAACTGAACTGTATGTGTTTGTGTCAAGTTTTAATCACCATCAGAATCACAGTGGTGACAGATGTATGGCTGTCCTGCAGTGCAGGCCTCATGAGCCCACAGAGTACAGGTCAGGCACTTAACCCAAGCTTCTTTTGGCTTTGAGTTATTGAAGTTTTCCATGCACACAATACAGAAATTCTCATCAGCATCTGAGGAATCTGTGCTGACCTGTTTAGTGTTATTCATTTTCAGATTTTTCGTTCACGATGTGGAAAGCTTGGATTGTCTCACACTTGTGAGACTGGTGAGAGGTGCAACTACATCTGCAACATTTTTGCAGAAGCCACGATAATAGCCGGCCATTCCAAGTAAACGGCAATTCCAAAGTCGAGGGGCAGAGCAACTAAAAGCCCTGCCCCCCATTGTAACAGGACGAGTAGAAGAAACAGAGAGAGAAGAGAAGATGAAGATCTGAGGCACCGGGATGGGAAGTTCATCTGTACCAAATCAGAAAGGTATGGTGGAGAGAGAGAATGAATAGCCTTAAATGTATAAAGGATTATTTTAAAATGAATGTGAAATTTAACCGGGAGCCAGTGAAGCTGCTTCAGGATAGGGGAGATGTGGTGAGTAGAGGAAGTCCTAGTAATTATACGGGCAGCAGAGTTCTGGACACGTTGGAACTTGTTGATGAATTTTTGTGTAAGGCCAAATAATAGTGAATTGCAATAATCAATTCAAGAGATAACGAGATTATGGACGAGAATGGCAGTGGCATGAGGAGTGAGAAAGGGGCAGAGGCAATTGTTGTTACGGAGTTGAAGATATGCTGCACGTGTGACATTATTGATATGTGAATTAAAGGATAATGTACTGTCAAGAATGACGCCCAAGCTTTTCACAGAGGGAGAGATAGGAACCGACAAATTATTGATAGTGAGAGAAAAACCGTTAATTCTGGATAGCGATAGTTTAGTGCCAGCCAGGAGAAGTTCTGATTTATTGCTGTTGAGTTTATGGAAGTTGGAGGAGAACCATGAAATGAGTTCAGCTAAGCAGAGGGTGAGGGAGGGTGGAGGAAGAGTAGAGTCGGGTTTGGTAGAAAGGTAAAGCTGGGTGTCATCGGCATAGCAGTGGAACTGAATGTTATATTTACAAAAAATGTGTCCGAGTGGAAGAAGGTAAATAATGAAAAGGAGGGGCCCGAGGACAGATCCCTGGGGCACCCCAGTAGATAGAGAAGGCTAAGAAGTGAAGGATTTCAATTGAATGAACTGAGTGTGGTCAGACAGGTATGATTTAAACCAGGCTAATGGAGTATGAGAGAGGCCAATAGAAGCTAATCTGCTAAGAAGAATGGGATGAGAGATGGTGTCAAAGGCTGCACTCAGATCAAGGAGAATAAGGATGGAGAGGAGACCAGAATCAGCTGCCATAAGAAGATCGTACTAGATGACAATGTCATCAAAGTACACTTCACAATTTTTGACACCACCTAAGACAATGTGCATAAGGCGTTGGAATGTGGCAGGGCCATTTCGAAGGCCAAAAGGCATGGCGGTGTATTGGAGGAAGTGATCAGGGGTGACAAAAGCGGAAATTTCAGATGCACATGGAGTGAGGGGAACTTGCCAATAACCCTTTAATAAATCCAGCTTGGTGACAAACTTTGCAGAGCCAACCCTATCAACATAATCTTCCATGCGGGGAAGAGGATAGGAGTCGGGTTTGGTCACACTGTTCACTTTTTGAAAATCGGTACAAAAACATTGGGTTTTGTCTTCCTTCGGCACAAGAAGGCATGGGGAACTCCAGGCACTAGAACTCGGGATGGCCAGACCATTTTCCAGCAAGTAGGAAACTTCTTGCTGAAAAAGTACGCGTTTGGTAGGGTTCACACGATAAGCGTGTTGTTTGAGCGGCGGCTGGTGACCTACATATATGTCATGTTCAAGGACAGTCGTGCGAGACGGAGTGTCAGCAAACAGGGATGGGTAAGTTTTGATCAGAGAGCACACATCGTTCTGGGCAGTGTCATCTAAATGTTTTAGGTGGGATTTTAAATTCTCCAATATTTTAGAGTTTCTGAGTCGGGAGCAACCCTCAGCACAAACAAAAACTAAGCCATCACTTTCTGGGCTGTACTGAGACAGAGATGCTGGCACAACTACCAGCACAGCAGACAGCGCAGCGGGGGACGGACAGGAGTTTACACCTGCATCACGAACAAAATAAGGCTTCATCAGATTAACATGGCACACACGACGTTTTCTCCTACGGTCTGGGGTGCCTATAACATAATCTGTGTCACTCAGCTTCTCTTGAACAGTATAGGGCCCACAGAACTTTGCCTGGAGAGAGGAATGGGTAGGAGAGTCAACACTTTGTCACTCACTTCAAATTTTCTCTGCACAGATCTTTTATCAAATTTTCTTTTCATTTTCTCCTGAGACGCGGAAAGAGCCTTGCGTGCAATTTCGCATGCTTTATGCAGATGCTCCCTAAAACAACTTAGGTAATCTAGTACGTTCTGCTCTGGGATAGCTGTGTCGGACAGATATTTGTCTTTAAGCAGCCGGAGGGGACCACGCACTGTGTGTCCAAACACCAGCTCCGCCGGACTGAAACCCATGGACTCCTGCACACTCTCTCTCACCGCTAGAAGGAGAAGTGGCAGACCCTCGTCATACTCTCTTCCTGACTCGAGACAGAACTTCCTCATCATGGCTTTTAATGTTTGGTGGAAACGCTCAAGCGCACCCTGTGATTCGGGATGATACGCACTGGATCTTTGATGCTTTATGCCGAGCGATTTTAAGACCTGAGTGAAAATTTTGGACATGAAGTTTGACCCTTGGTCCGTTTGGACGGATCTTGGCAAACCAAAAGCAGAGAAAAAGTTCAGTAGTGCTCTGACGACAGCTTTGACTTTGAGAGTGCGTAATGGAATAGCCTCGGGGAAGCTTGTGGCGGCGCACATCAAAGTCAAAATGTACTGATGTCCTGACTTCGTTTTGGGAAGCGGACCTACACAATCAATGAGTATGTGTTCAAATGGTTCCCCTAAAGCCGGGATCGGATGCAGTGGAGCGGGAGGAATAACCTGGTTGGGTTTTCCACTGACCTGGCAAATGTGGCAAGAGCGGCAGTACTTGGTTACATCAGTTTTTAACCCTGGCCAGAAAAAGTGACGCAGAATACGATGGTAAGTTTTCCTAATTCCTAAATGTCCGGAGAAACTGTCATGTGCAAGACTGAGTACTTGGGGTCGGAATTTTTGCGGTACAACTACCTGTTGAAATACATTCCAGCCAAGATCACTAGATGAGGGAGGATGCCATTTACGCATTAACACATCATTTTCAATGCTGTAAACACGGGGATTCTGATCGCTGGAATGTGCGGCAAGTAAACATTTGGCAAGAGTTGGGTCATTCTGTTGCGCATGGACAAAATCTGTTTTGTTTACCTCAAAAGACAGGTCAGGTGTGGCAGGTAGCAGGCTATCAGACACACATTTTTCAGTTTTTTCCACAGGGAGTTAAGCTTTCTCAGGATCAGCTTCAGAACATAGAAAAGAGTCAGACAAGTCAATATCACCGTATTTGCGGTTGTGGGCGTGCGTGACAACAGAGGCAGGAAAAACAGAGGCCAGACTGTCAGCAGCAGGTTCAGAAACAAAAACAGAATCATCGACGGGGTTTTCAATTACCTCAGGCATTGGGAAAACGTTTCCGTTGGCTAGATCATTCCCCAGAATCATAGTAACCCCCTGCACGGTCAAGCGAGTGCACACCCCAACTGTTACCGGGCCGGAAACGAGAGGTGACTGTAGGAAAACTCTGTGCAGCGGAGCTCGTAACACACTCATTTTCACACCCTACACGAGAGCATCAGCACCACAGAACGAGTTACTAGAAAAAGACAATGCGCTTTCCAAAATGAGGGACTGGGCAGCCCCAGTGTCTCCTAGGGTTAGGAAAAGCCAAAATGGTATAAGAAAGCCACATCAGTCTCTGTGCTGAATGCTATTTTGTGTAGCTGCTGAACAAAATCCCCACAGAAATCATGCTGGGGGCTACTGATAACTAGCCACAGAGGTAGTTGTCGTTTGTTCCTTGTCATTTGTGCTGCTAACTGGATAATCCAAAGAACACAGCACACTGAAGTGGAAAGTGATTTAAACACTATTAGTGCTTTAGACTGAAGAATACATACAATAATATATCTATATAAATGTACATCAGAAGGTGTGATTGGCTTACTATAGTTTGAATGTGACCAGGGCTTGCTGGTTGTCCAACACACAAGGCTGAAAACAAAAGGCGACAGAGCTTTTGTAACTGTGGCCCCCAGATTGTGGAACTCTCTCCCTTTGAGCCTGAGATCTGTGGACTCCGTGGTCGCTTTTAAAAAACAGCTAAAAACTCATCTTTTTAAACTGGTTGATTTTTATTTTTAGGTTTTAGCTTCTGTGAAGCACTTTGTGATTTTTATCTTGAAAGGTGCTATATAAATAAAATTTTACTTACTTTTTTACTTACTTACTTTAAGCACAATGCTGCAGGCTGTGATGGGTGCCATCTTTTGCATTAGGAACCACACTCTTGACACACATCACTAATTCAGACCTAAATGAAAGCCAGCCCCAGTCCCAATCCTATTTTCTCTGCCCACATTTTTTCCCCCTGTGGGGACCAGAGGAGTCTCCTGCACCCTGATGTCTGGCTATTACTCTGTGGCTCTTGCTTGCTCATTCATTCTCTTGCCTCCTAAATAATCGTGAATTAAGCATTCTTGTTTTCTATTTTGTGCAGGATTTGCCCTTTGAGTTTATCCCTTCCATGTGTGCACAGCACTGCAAAACTCTCATCATTGCAAACCTACTGTAGAGTTTGCCTTGCTTTCACTTAAAGTACAAATGAGGATCAGCTCCCAGTAGGTTTTACTGTTCAGGCCAGTAGCCGTTTTTGATACGGGCGACACGGGCGGTTGCCCGGGGCGGCATCGTGGTGGGGGGCGGCATCGCGGACATTGGCAAAAAAAATAAATAATTTTTTTTGCTTGTACTCATGCTTCCCCGACGTCAGCAGCACATATTGGGAATGTCATAGGCATCAATCGGTTTTCTATCGCCCATTTGCTGGGAGTAAGGGCGCCCTCGTTTGCGAGGTGCGCCTGCTGCTTGCGGCACAGAGAGGAGAGGGCGGGGCGGCGGGGGATTCTGTGGCTTTCTGGAGCAGCATCTAATAACCAACTCGCAAAATAAAAGAAAATAAAAACAAAACAACAAACACGAAACCACCAGACATTATGATACAGACTTATAATTTGCACCGATGTTTTTTTGAAATTCTATACGCGAAAAGTGAGCGCGAGAGCCCTCGGTGCGCCTGCTTGCTGCTGAAGTCAAAGTAAACTTTATTGCTATATACAGTCCAGTATATAGAGAGACGACGAGGCTCCAGCTACAGCAGTGCAAATAAACAAACAATAAATATAAGAAGAGTAAGAAAATAAATATACACTTTAGGACTCGGGGTAAAGGGATCAATAACAATTTAAAATGTATATTTTACAGTTTGATGATTTAAAGTCTCACACACAAGTTCGCCCAGGGCACCAAACAGGCTAGGACCGCCACTGGTTCATGTCCTGTCATAGAAAATGTGTTTTCGGTTTGCTGTGCTGCACCATTATGGTGCATCTTAACTCAATAGCTGGGCTTTTGGTCTTGGAGAAGAGCCACTGGGGAACAGGGCCTATCGTACTCTTGCTTCCAGGCGTAAACCAGGTGAAGAGACTCGGGCCATAGTTCAGAGGCTTCATTAATATTTTGACTGTTTTCAGATCCTTGCAAAGGCAAGAAAGCTATAGCGAATTAACCCTGGGAATATGACCATCTCCATTTTTCCTGACCACATTGCCAAAATGTCACGGGCCTGTGATGCTTTCAGCAAGGTTCCCCACCTTCTGCATAACACTGAGAGAGTTATGTTCAGTTCTATATCCATCCTTGTTACCTCCTCGAGATGTGTTCTTTGTGTCACAGAGAGCTCCGGGATCATCCCATTATTACTATTATCATTATTAGGAGTAGCACTAATTATCTCTCTGTTTTATCCTTTTTTTTTCTTTTGTTTTTGCCTGTTGTTGTGCTGATAGTGTTAGTGCTACTTTGTTTAAGGCGCTTAATTACTTAATTACTTAATTATTTATTATTATTTATAGGTTTTGTCATTTAGGCCCAGAGTGGCTGCTGTGTGAACATGCACCTGACTCTCTTGGAGAGTCTCACTTCAGTACAACTGCCTCATGCTGAGCTGGAGATTGTGAAAGCCTGACTTTAATTCTGATTTTCCATTTCTGGAAATGCAAATAAAATGAATTCAAGCATTTCAACATGGCATGCAGCCTCCAACTTTTTGCCACTGTTTTGTACTATTGTAAGATGAGCCTGAGGGTCTTTAAGGCGCCTATAAATAAAATGTATTGTTATTATTACTATTATTATTGTTATTATTTTTCCATACTGACAGCGCTCTGTTATCACAAAAGCATGGAGTTTTATTAAGAGTAACATTTTTATTATGGTTTAATAGGTTTTCACACACATACAAAAACTGCTGTCTAAAAACATTTTTTCTACTTTATGGTTAATATGGCAATAGCACACCATTATGAATCATTATTCCATCATTTTAATTTCTATCTCAAACATCCTATTCATCATCTTATTCCATCGCCATATTTTCATGATCATATTTTTCGTCCCATGATTATTGATTATATTGAGTATGAAATATATTTTTATAATAATTTTATGATATTCATAAACTTGGATGTCATCAACTTTTATTACTTCCTTTTTTACATCCTCTGTTATAAATCAGGGTCATAAATCACTTGTTTTGACATAAAGTACCTAAATCCCAGTCTCCAGTGAACTGTCATGGTTACTGCCTCATGATTTCAACAATCACACAGTCAGTTTAGTTTTGATATAGACACTACACTGTGGTGGCTGCTTTTCATAATATTGCATCACCTGTCACAACAGATTTTCTCAGGATGGCGACTTCCAGCATCTAACATTAGTGTATTTGTTGCAGCAGGTGGAAATGCCATACACGGGTTCCTCCAGTTTATCCATCATAAACGAGAGTTTCAGTTCCCAATGCAGCATCCAGGTTACAAAGACCGAGTAGAGGGAAAGACAAAGGCAAGGAGTGGATGACAGGGACCCAGTTTCTGAGACCCTCTGGAAATGGCAGTAGGCCCATTCTAGGATGGCCACAATGCTAATGTATGTCTGCTCAGTGCCTATACAATCACAAAAAGAGATATATCATTTTATACATGTTCATGGCAAGGAATTCCAAGCCTTACCTGAGGACCTACGGATGAAGGCTGAAAGAGTTGGTTAGGTTCTTCATTTCAGAAGTGAGCACATGCAGGAAGCAAGCCCACTGCACAGAGCAGTTCTGCACCTTTTTTCCCCATTTTTGTGCAAATAGTATCTTACATTTGTATTTTGCTCTTCTAGTTCTGCCGAATGTCTGGAGTGTGTAATAGAAATTTTATTTAGCCCAATTCATTTTAATTTAATTGAAACTAATTTGTTATGTGCCATTAAGTGGCTTCCAGCTTTATTAATATGTGTATGACGTTTTCCATCCTGATCTCTTGTGCCACAATGGTAGAGCACACAAGCACAGTGTAAATATGCGCCTCTATAGAAGATGATCCATTACTGTAGATCAAACTACAAAGTAAAATACAGAGGATTTGAAATGGGGTTAACCACAAACATTTGCAGCAGTGATATTAATCCATAAAAATATGGGGTTAGAATGATGCCACATTAAAATGAAACTGAAAAAAAAAAAATATTGTAACTGAAATAAATGTACTGAAAAATGTTGTATTGAAAGTGAAAAAAAATTGATAGTGAAAAAAGATTAATTGAAACTGTTAAATTTTTTTCAGTTTATTTATTTATTTTTTTTCAGTTTCAATTCACTGGCATTGTTTTGGCATCCAGGGACGCTCTTGAGGGGGAGGGGTTTCACCCCGCATGTATGTCATGGTTGGCTGTGTGGCAGGCAGGCAAGCAGGAGTGGTGGATCGAAAATGCAGGACTCAGACACGGAAGTACAACTTAAAGCGCAGCTTTATTGCTGGGAAAAACCTCGTACTAATTAAACTCACCAAAAGACAAACAAAAGTCTGAACAGAGGAACTGAGGACTGAAACACTGGAAAATAAATACTAAACCTGAGCAGGTGACTAAACACTAGAAACACAGAAGCAGAACACACAGCTTGTTGAGGGTATGACGCCACACTGACTCAGAGAAACACAGGTGCCGTTTCTCAATATGCGTACTTGTGCGTACTTTCGTTCTTGTGTACTCGTGATACGTCATCAGTCGGAGACCAAGTACTGTTCCAATTCGAAGTACGCATCAAACCGAGAACGCGAAAAAGTCCCGGATGTGTTCTCGCTCCGCCCGTTTTATCGAGCATGCATCGGTGGTGACTTGTGTGGACTCGGTACAGCTAAATATCCCAGAATGCATTTCGTCCGAAACTCAGACAAAGGCCGTTTCTCAATTCTCAATTCTCAAGTACGTGAGTACGTACTCGCGTTCTCGGCCAGTACGTACTCACGTACTTGAGAATTGAGAAACGGCAAGGGTTTAAATACACTGGGAAGTAACAAGGGGAATGAGACACAGCTGGGGGAAATCAGAACTGACGAGACAAGGAAGCGTAAACTGAACACATTCACATAAGACACAGACCTTCAAAGTAAAACAGGAAGTATGACACAGAGACGCGAACTTGACATGGTGGAGACAGCAACTAAGAAACACAGAGACATAACCAGTAAGGCAGAGGACTCGATGAACCAAAAGACAGAGGGAAACTCAAACATGCAGACACAGACTTCCACAGAACAGAGGGGACACAGAGAGACATGAAGGGCAAGGGATCAAAACTAGAAATCACAGAATAAATCACACAAGTACAATAATACAAAAATCACGAAGAACTAAAAACGCTGGGTCAGGAGACCCAGGACCCTGACAATGTATTTGTATACATTATAGAGGCCGACGCTCGTGCTGACCAAGCTGCCATATTTTTCTCTTCCCTTCTTTCAATGGCTGCATCATGTTCAGGTGGAGCCTCTAAACCGCAGGTAAGTAATCATTTTCCATCATCTTTCTTTGCTAGTCCACTCGACTGGACACAAGTTTAGTTTTTATTAGCTAGATCTGGTGATTTTGTGGTAAAATGCTAACATTATGATGATGCCCCTGTCTCTTTAGGAGTTAGAGGCCAGTGTTATAACGGCGGGACAAGATATAATCAATAGGTTAGCTCAGTGCCTTCAGCAATCTCATACCACATGCATACCAAATGCTGAGCAGTCTCACGAGCCCTTGGATGGACAAGCCCAGACCCCAAAAGATACAGTGCAGGAAGAGATGGCAAGGTTAGAAATTGTATGGAAAAATTATACTTTTAACAATTTTGATTTTGAAAAATCAGTTTCCTGCATTTTTAAAGTTATTTCTTCTTCTCACTTGTAGGTAATTTCCAGCATTTTTTCCAAAAAAAAAAGGGGGGGGGGGGGGGGGGTGTTTTTTTTACCTATCCCCAGGGTTGTTGTGGAGGTGCGCGGCGCAGATTTTTATAGTTTTTTTT
>CAKLIZ010000636.1:74081-114377 GCA_922035795.1 Oreochromis mossambicus
GTATTAATATTTATGCTTTTAATCCCGTTTTTAACCCTGGGTTACACAGGATACTAACGAGATGAATGTTAGAGGTGTGAAGGACCTCACATTTTGTAGCTGGAATGTGGATGAAGTAACTAATCTGGTCAAGAGAGGGAGGGTTCTGGCTCATTTGAAGTCCTTAACATCAGACATCATATTCCTACAAGAGACCTAACTTGTAAATAGCCAGGATGCCAGGTTACAAGCACGGTGGATAGGTGACATTTATCATTCTTTTCAATTAAAGCAAGAAGTGTGGAGATTTTATCACAAAAAGATGTGTAATGTTAACAAAAGAAATTGATTGTTGATGGCATTATAGTAGGTGGAGATCTCCACAAAGTCTCTGTGATAAATATGCTCCAAACATATTTGTCTTACAACTGAAGTGTACATAGTATGTATGAATTAGGTAGTAGGTGAGTAATACCTAAGAAAATAACATGCTCTGAAATGTCACACTATTCCTTTAGTAATGCATGGGAAAAAAACGTCTTTGTGTGCTGTGTGCTCCTATACTCAGGCAGTGATGTCTGTGATTGAACCTGAGTGGATTAATAGCCTGGAGGCGACAGATGTGTGCTTTGTGAGTAGCTGCTGTACTCCAGAAAAGGCCTCACCTGATAAAGCTGTCTCCGACAAGGAAGGAGAGGGAAAATGAGAGGAAGTCAAAAGTGGGAGGTGAAGTAATATGGAGAGTTGGACTGAGGAAAAGATGAGTGCTCAGAGGGGATTAAGATGGAGTGAGAAGGAGGAGAGAGGATGTCAGAGGACAGAGTACACAACAGTAGAGATAAAGGCTAAGCAAAATTGGGAGAGAAGTGAAAAAGAAGAGGTGATTACACCCTAAAGGAAGTACAAAGGTGAGGTGGATAAGACCAGTATAAGGTAGAACACCGTTGTATTTTGCCTGGTTTAACTGAGGATTGAAGGGTTTTAAAAGTCAACATGTTTTCCTCTTTCTTACTTTGAATTTGCTAAGAAAAGTTCAGCATTTTTAAATTTGCCCAGTTCACATAATTTGAGTATTTACAAGTACTTAGAAGTAAGTACAAGTAAAGCAAGTTCGGTGCTTCTTGCCTTCACTGTGAGAAAGTTAGGAAACTTTTCAGTTAAATTTGAATGTCAAATCTGACCTTTGAGCTTGCTATGAAGAGTGTCTGGGAGGAGCTCATAATAGCCTGTTTTATTTTTTTCCTCTCATTCCTTCCAACTGAGAAGCAGTGTTGGTTTTCCCTTCACCCACGACGTGGATTCCTATGGTTTCCTGACCTTCAGCCACCCCAGCTGTTGCCCATAAAATTAATTTTCTCACGTTCTCCAGTCTCTGACAGATCTGTCTCCTCCGTGTGGTAATCAGGACTAACCTAGTCTCTGAATAATTCCTTGATGCACTGTCTACCAATCCTGCTCTATTGTTCTTAGTTCCTCCTTTGTCAGCTGAAGTATTCCCATTGTTTCTTCCAGTCAATTCTCATTCACCTCCACCTGCCTGCTTAACCTCCAATGGCACTGCTCCTCAGATTCAGCCCAGTGCCTTACCCGTCCCTCTGGAAGAGGTTCTCACTGATGACAACTAAGCCTTCCATTCTCACTCTTAAATAAATAAATAAATAAAATTTTATTTATATAGCACCTTTCTAGACAGAATCACAAAGTGCTGCACATAAGATAACAAATAATAAAAGGGTAAAAACAGACAATATAAAACAAACACTCTTCTTTCACATTGCTCTGTGGAAACTGTGGATGCTGAATTAGTTTTTCTTCTTCACTCTCAGTGGACAAATCCTGAAGAGACCTAGGAGAAACCCATGTGCCCTTCCCCCAGATACTCCAGCAATCACATCACGTCTCTTGTGTAAAAATAAACTCTGTCAGATCTTTTATTGTGTCTTTGTTTATTCTACTTTTGGGTCCAATTTGCTTACTGACCTCCTCTACTGGATTACATCAAGCTGCATGCCAGGAGTGAATGAGACATTGACTACATACCACTAAGATCGACAGCAAAGACATCAGAATTTCATTTGGACTGTAGAAGTTACATTGGATGGTAACAAAGAGAGGGAAGGTAGTCAGAAATGAGGATATTTTGCTACCAGAAGGCAACATGTAGACATTGAGGACAGCTACAAGTACCTTGGAATACTACAGGAAAATGGGAAACATGGAGGGGTGGCTAGCAAAGCCATAATCAACAAATGGAAAGAGATCTAGGCAATCAACACTTACGCCCTGCCTGTCATGGCTGTGTGCGGGCAGGCAGGGAGATAGGACCCAAAATGCAGGACTCGGAGGAAGACGTGAACTCAAAATACACAGCTTTATTGCTGGAGCAACAGAACAGAAACTAAACTAAACTGAGAATACAAAAAGAAGGAAGAAAGGCAAGCAGGAGGAACACACAGATAACGTGAGGGTACAACGCAACACTGAGCAAGGGCAAACACAGGGCTAATATACACAGGGAAGTAATCAGGGAATGGAAGACAGGAGGGAGACACAGCTGGGACAGATCAGGGCTAACGAGACAGGGGGAGCAAAGCTGGACACACTGGCATAGTACACAACCTTTCAAAATAAAACAGGAAACAATAAACAAAGATGCAGACTAAGAAACACGGACTTTACATGGGCAGAATTAAACCTAAACTAAACACGGGACACAACCTAAGAGCTAATCCCTCACCAAGAATAACTGAAACAGATCTATAATAATAATAATCAAAGCACCAGAGCATCAGAAAATAATCCATAATGCAAAAATAAACCAAAACATAAGGAACTCAAAATGCTGGGTCAACACTGACCCAGAACCGTGACACTGCCACTCATCTCATAGCTTGCTCAGATAGTAAGGAAATAGAAGCCACTGACATCAGGACAAGAAAGCTCCTTACCATGTATGGAGGATTTCGTCCCAAGTCCAGCACCCTGAGACTGGATGCTAAGGAGCCAAGGACTAGTGAGTGTCAGGACCACTATCCAGGACAAAACAACAAAGATCCATCAGTACATCAGGAAGATTTTCACAACTGATGAATATCTCAGATGGCAGAAACCCAAGAAGCCCAAGGGGTGTATTATTGGTGTAGTGGGGTGTAGGGCAAGTGGGGAGTTTTTTTTTCATATATCAAGCAAATGAGTGGGCTTTCTCATATGCAGTAGCTTATGCAATACCTCTCTTTATCCTTCAAGTTCAGGTCCTTGAAGTTAAGGGTCAGTATTTTTGATGTTCCTAGGACTGCGCTCTTTTGGACAGAGAATTCCAGTGTCATTCCTGGGATCTGCTGGAGCCACTTACCCAGTTTGGGGGTCAATGCTCCAGGTGATCCAGTTACCAGGGAGATCACTGTTGCCTTCACACTAAACATCTTTTTATCAAGCTTCTTTTGGTCCTTCCTCATGTTGCCTGATGTATCACTACACTATAGGCATTTGGTAACCCTGGATAGCATAGTGGTAATACAGGGTGGGCCATTTATATGGATGCACCGTAATAAAATGGGAATGGTTGGTGATATTAAAGTCCTGTTTGTGGCACATTAGTATATGTGAGGGGGCAAACTCCTCAAGATGGGTGGTGACCATGGTGGCCATTTAGAAGTCGGCCATCTTGGATACAACTTTTGTTTTTTCAATAGGAAGAGGTCCATGTGACATATCAAACTTATTGGTAATGTCACAGGAAAAACAATGGTGTGCTTGGTTTCAACGTAACTTTATTCTTTCATGAGTTATTTACAAGTTTCTGACCACTTATAAAATGTGTTCACTGTGCTGCCCATTGTGTTGGATAGTCAATGCAACCCTCTTCTCCCACTCTTCACACACTGATAGCAACACCGCAGGAGAAATGCCAGCACAGGCATCCAGTATCCGTAGTTTCAGGTGCTGCACATCTCGTATCTTCACACCATAGACAATTGCCTTCAGATGACCCCAAAGATAAAAGTCTAAGGGGATCAGATCGGGAGACCTTGGGGGCCATTCAACTGGCCCACCACGACCAATCCACTTTCCAGTAAACTGTTCATCTAGGAATGCTCGGACCTGGCACTCATAATGTGGTGGTGCACCATCTTGCTGGAAAAACTCAGGGAACGTGCCAGCTTTAGTGCATAAAGAGGGAAACACGTCATCATGTAGCAATTTCAAATATCCAGTGGCCTTGAGGTTTCCATTGATGAAGAACGGACCCACTATTGTTGTACCCCATATACCACACCAAACCATCACTTTTGTTATTCCAACAGTCTTGGAGGGATCCATCCAATGTGGGTTAGTGTCAGACCAATAGTGGTGGTTTTGTTTGTTAACTTCATCATTCACATAAAAGTTTGCCTCATCACTGAACAAAATCTTCTGCGTGAACTGAGGGTCCTGTTCCAATTTTTGTTTTGCCCATTCTGCAAATTCTGTGCGCCGATCTGGGTCATCCTCGTTGAGATGCTGCAGTAGCTGGAGTTTGTAAGGGTGCCATTTGTGAGTAGCTATATAAGGGATGTTCGACTAATGCCACTCTCCAGTGACATGCGGCGAGTGCTACGCTGTGGGCTCTTGCTGAATGAAGCTAGGACAGCCACTGATGTTTCTTTATTAGTGACAGTTTTCTTGCGTCCACATTTTGGCAAATCCAACACTGAACCAGTTTCACGAAACTTAGCAAGCAGTTTGCTAACTGTAGCATGGGAGATGGGTGGTCTCGTAGGGTGTCTTGCATTGAAATCTGCTGCAATGACCCGGTTACTGCGTTCACCAGATATCAACACAATTTCGATCCGCTTCTCAAGTGTTAACCTCTTCGACATGTCAATGGCTGTGAACAAAGAGAAACTTGTAAATAACTCATGAAAGAATAAAGTGACGTTGAAACCAAGCACACCATTGTTTTTCTTGTGACATTACCAATAAGTTTGATGTGTCACATGGCCCTCTTCCTATTGACAAAACAAAAGTTGTATCCAAGATGGCCGACTTCTAAATGGCCACCATGGTCACCACCCATCTTGAGGAGTTTGCCCCCTCACATATACTAATGTGCCGCAAACAGGACTTTAATATCACCAACCATTCCCATTTTATTACAGTGTATCCATATAAATGGCCCACCCTGTACAATACTGTGAACTGTGAAGGCTTCTACTACTTGCGTTTTTTATTTTGACACTTATTATTACCAGTGGCTAGGTGCTGTCCCTTTGAAAGAGCCAAGAGCTTTACTTTCCAAATTTTCCATGTAAAGATCGGCTACAATGGGTGTCACTGTGAGCCCATGGAAGTCCAAAAGTGTACAAATCTGATCTGGGGTAAAGCTGGTTCCGGCTTGTAAGGAGTTGTTTTGCTGCAGTTGTTTTCTGACAGTCTCCACTGCCTCGGTTGTAGGGATACAAGTAAATAGGGACCAGACCTGATACCACAGACTTACCTAGGGAAAGCCACACCAAGTCTGTATGGTTTACCGAAGATTCATAAACAGGTTATACCTTTAGGACCAGTTGTCTGCATAAACTCAGTCAACTTAACAACTCAAAATTTCTTGCTTCGATTCACAAGCTGTTGGTAGGCAGCCCTAAACACCACATCCAGAACACCTTAGATTTTGTTGAGAAGGTGAGATATGTCATTATGGAGGCAGATGAAACAACTGTCCTGTATGACATTAAATCTCCTTTGTTGTCAAGTCACTGAAGTAGTGGAGATAGTTTGTAAGATATTACAGGATGACCCCAACCTTAGCAACAGGACCACTCTTAGCACCGACCAAGTCTGTTTGCTCTTTGAACTGTCTCTTCATTCCACATATTTCACATACAAGGCTTAGTACTACAGGCTGAAACACGAGGATGCCATGGGTTCCTCAGTTTCACCATTCTGGCCAAGCATTTCTAAGCACTTTAGTCATCAACAATGTTATTTTGTTGGCAAAAATTGCAGGGTCCATTAAATGAAGTAATAGATCATCCTCATACAGAAACACATTTTGGAAATCCTGCAGTTTTATTGTAGTTTTCACTAGCCAGTTTCAATAGTCAGTGTGAACAGTAATGGTGATGACAGTACACAACTTGAGGGGTTCCATGGGAGAATGGAAAATACACTGAGTCCTGACTGTTCTTTGGTGAGCTTGGGGCGATGACTTCAGATGGTGTATCATCTATAGTCTGTAGAGACTATAGAGAGAGACTGTACAGACTAGCTGTGATGTGTTTTAACTCTGAGGCATTACCGTGATATTCTGATGTGATACTATAAGTAGCATTTATAATTGCAGGAATAGAAAAACACTATTTGGACATACAATACAATATGATTTCATCACTTAGTGTGCCACATGCCTACACCCCCCCAACACTTTTCTCTCCCTTGCTCTGAGAAAACATTAGTTCTCTTTTATGGAAATTGCTCTGTAATGCTCTGTTAAGACATTTTTTCCCAGCATTCTTATTCATACTATCATCAGATTTTTGGTCCAGGAATAATAATTTTTCTTTGGTGGGTCTACTGTAACATTTGGCCTTGCTTAAATTTAAGGTTGTTCTGCTTCCACTACAGAAGATGTGTCAGTGAGATTGAAGTGAACCTTGAAATATTTTCCATCCCCTGACTATATCCTCAGCTGAGGTTATCAGCACTCTGTCTCTACTATATACACTGTAAGGAGGAAGCCACAATCCCCTTCCTGACTCACCTGAGTATTTACCAGAATTGCTTCAAGGCCCAAAAGTCAGCTATGCTCCTTCTTCAGCTTGATGGCTCACTTCACCTTCACTTAAGCAAGGCCACAGGTTACAGTACGCTATCGCCATAGCTCTTCACTCTGTGCTGAGCCAACTGGAGCAGCGGCAAAGCTACATTTGACTGCTCTTTGTGGATTACAGCTCAGCTTTCAATACAATTATTTCTGACAGTCTCATTACCAAACTTGTCACTCTTGGCCTCTCCCTCTCACATGTGCCTCGATACAGGACTTTCTCACCAACCGGGCCCAGACTGTGAAACTCGTCCCCCATCTCTCCTCTACTCGCTACACTGAGCGCTGGCTCCCCACAGGGTTGTGTGCTGAGCCCCCTCCTGTATTGTCTCTACACCCACAACTGCAGTCCAGCCCACAACAACAAACCCATCATCAAGTTTACTGATGTCAGTAAACTTGTCAGACTCATCACTGAGACACTACTGAGTGGAGTAGTGTTAAATATCAACACTTCACCGCGTTCTTTTGATTCCTCAGAGGCATCCGATGGAAGACAAAATACTGCTCAGTAGACCGTTTATCACTTTATTCTCTTACACATTACTTCTAGAAGGGAGATGCGTCCTGCATGACACGTTGCCGCGGATCTCAAAATGGTGGTGTGCCCCTAACAGTTTTATTACAGAAGCTCTCTCATTCTAGTCTAAACAACAGCGTCTTAGTAACTTTCCACTAGAAGATGGTCCCCTCTTATCTACTTTCTCCCAGGCAAGCGTGAGCGAGAGTCTACAGCCTTCTACCCCCCAAGGACACATGGTCTAATGCCTTTATTTTTCAGGGCCGTGTCCACTTAATACTACACTATATGGTTATATGGCATTTTAATTAATATAAAGTATAAAATTGATGCACTTCAAATAATTTAATCCCAACACTCCCTCCTTTGATCTGATCAGATCAGATCAACATTACTAAAAGTCATCAAGCATCATCATGTTGTCTGCTTTGGTATCAGATCCCCAACAGCCCTGTTAACCAACCTTACCAATAATTGTCGGATAGAAGGCACACAACAACAACCACAAGTTACCAGAATAGCAATAAAAACGGATAAGGAAACCCTAATGGACATAATACAACCTTTCCATTGCCCAAGGACAGATGTCATCCACTCCTCCAACAGATTATCAATTCCAAAGTATTCATGCATTGTCCTAAATAATGTTCTGAGTCTTCCCAGGCTATAGTTACAGAACCATCTGGGGCCATATTGTTGGGAATGAAAGTGCAGCACATCTCTCCAAACGTTACACACACACACCCTTTTTACCCACTAGGTGTCAGTTCTCTTAGTTGTCACGCTTCTCTTCCCTCTTTGGGCCTCTGTCCCCCTTTAATGGGTGGACCGTATGTGGGATGACCGCTGTGTTTGGGCAATTGTCAAAACATAAAAATCACAGACTATTGCCAAAGTTAATATTCTCAGATCTCCCACTACTTTTCAGCTTCCCCCGATCCCCATTCTGGTTGTTTCCTGCTTCCACCTTTGTGCTCAGACTAGAACCTCTGTCTGAGGGGCTTTTGACCTTCTTTACAGTTAAACAACTAATCTTCCAGGACAGGCGATTCTCTGTGCTCTTCTCTTCTTCTTGCTTTGGCCTCAGGGGTGGACTATCCTGAG
This sequence comes from Oreochromis mossambicus, assembly GCA_922035795.1. Lineage (NCBI taxonomy): Eukaryota > Metazoa > Chordata > Actinopteri > Cichliformes > Cichlidae > Oreochromis > Oreochromis mossambicus. The sequence goes on from CAKLIZ010000636.1 coordinate 82,487, forward strand.
GTCTTTTCCATGGACCTGGGGATTATTCTGCCCCGTAATTCTAGGTTTTTTCTGACTCAGCCAAGTCAGGGCTTTGGGCCTCCTTGGTCTGGTGCTTCTGAATTTCTGCCAACCTTCTTCGTGGTTACTGCTGTGGTTCTGGAATCCTCTCGAGGTGACTAACACGAGCCCAAACGGCATGACCCTTGACCCTGATTGCTGTCTTGGCAATCTCGGTGTCTGCTGTGAAGGATCCTCATATCTCCATGACCTCGTCTGGTGTCTACTCCTTTTGTCTGTAAGAGACAGAAAAGCAAAACACCTCTCTGCCTAGCCTTGATAATCTAATGTTGGTATCCATTGTTCTTCTAGTGATTCAACGTTGGTTTAGAATATCATGTTCGGGACTCTCTGACCCAGAGAATTATTCTAATTATTATCTATGTGTGTAAGCATGTAAATGTGTGTAAGCGTGTTTGCATTTACCCCTCTGCACTCTAAGTCATTTACTACAATATATCAGTCCGGACAGTCACGCCGAACGAAGCTTATGACCTTCAAAAGACTGCGTGCCAACTCTAATGAGCACAATCGCAATGTGTGTATGAAAATAATTATAACCCCTTATTTTAGTAAGAGAAATCAAACATTTTCAATCCTAACATTTTTCCCTCCTTTCACACGTTTTAAGATGTGAACAAAAAGCACGTGTTTCATTCAGCCTGCTGTCCCACAGGTTCCCCTCCAGTGTGATACTCAGCCTTTCAGCTTTTCCCTCTTAACTGAGGTGGGGTCCTGTGGTTGAGCCAGTGCTCAATCAGCTGTCGACCCCATTCAGTCGGTCAGATGCTGGGTCTTCCAGACCGTCAGCCTCCTTCCTCATGAAAACGCACTAAACAAACACAGACATTTCATCTTCTAAACACTATTCAGTTTCTTTTGATCATTAAAGCTTAAATAGGGACGGGTATCGAAACCCGGTTCTTGTTGAGAACCGGTTCCCACCGTTTCAATTCCTTGGAATTGTTTGCCATTTTTGCAAATGATTCCCTTATCGATTCCAGTCGCCCCCGAATGACGTCACCACGTTGCGGAGCGTCATTTACCTGGCAGGAAACATGACGCCTAAGCGGCTCAAACGCTCAAAAGTTTGGTTATACTTTACCAGAACGGATGACAACAGGGCAACTTGCAATACTTGCAAAGTAGATATTTCATTTAAGGGAGGAAACACTACGAATATGCAAAAGCATTTGCTCACAAAACACGTGATCACCTTAAATGAATGTCGTGTTTTTAACTCGTGAATCTCAACCCAGCAGCAGCGGTAACGTTTGCACATCCTCTCCTGTTAATGCGGCAGGTAAATAATCAACTAACAGTGCATATTATGTTAGTGCGATCTGCCTTATTACAAAACCTGCCATTATTGTGCATTTAGGTGACCATGATGAGACAGACAGAGTCTGGCTGGCTCAGATGCTGGCAGTTCTCGCTGCAGTCTACCGGTAGCATCTCCTTTTAGGCCAGGATAGACGAATGTCACCGAGCAGTGACTAAGTTTGTGGTCAAAGGCTGGCACCCATTTGCCACAGCAGATGCCCCCGATTTTCAGTAAGCGAATGTGTTTAATTGTAGGCAGGGACATTACTGGATATTCTTGTGTAATTGCTACAGAATAATTTATGTTATACTTTGTTATTGCTACAGAAGAATATTTATTTTATTATTTTACATTTACAATTTTTTTTCCTGGGGACCCTGTGACACCCCACTGAAGAGCCGTAGGCTGTGGATCTCTTAAGATCTCACTGTTGGGTTTGTAAGGCCATGTTACTGCTAAATTTCTATCTTGTTCAAAGAGCAGATATAAAACAAAGTTCTAAGCTAATCGACCTTAGTGTTCTCCTTTTTTAAAAAGAATCGATAAAGAATCGAATCGTTACACAGAATTGAAAATGGAATCGGAATCGTGAAAATCTTATCAATACCCATCCCTAACCTTAAACATGAAAATAATGATTTATGCTTCTCACTGGTTCTCTAAAAAATCTCGAGTTCTGGAACTTATGGGTCATTATAATCTTAAGTTTTACCGTACCTAAATTGTTAAACACACAGATCACCGTAAAGTCATAGAAAAATAATCATAGAAAACATTGTTTCATTTAAACCTGGAATTCCCTCTTTTTGACAACCTCCCATGTGTCAATTCACCAAAACTATCAAATTAAAAGGTTAGTGACATCATTTCTCAGACAACATCAGAAATTCTCCTCTCGAGTATCATTGCTCCAGCCCTGCCACTCTGTGTTCAGGAATGAAATCAGTTTAGTTATCATCTTAAACCTGTTGACAAAGGAACTGATTATGGACTTTAGGAAGCAGGCTCCTCCTCCTACCCCTGTCACCATCAGTGGGGCTGATGTGGAGATCGTTGAGGACTACCGGTACCTGGGGGTACACTTGGACTGTAAACTGGACTGGACCAAGAACACCAATGCTATCTTCAAAAAAGGGCAGAGTCGGCTTTTCCTACTGAGGCGGCTCAGGTCCTTCAATGTTGGTAGGAAAATGCTGACCATGTTCTATCACTCGGTGTTGGAGAGCGTCGTGTTCTTTGCAGCTGTGTGCTGGGGAAGTGGGGTGAAGACAGCTGATGCCAACAGGCTGAACAAACTGATTAGAAAGGCTGGTTCTGTCCTGGGTGTCAGACTTGAGAACCTGGAGGAGGTGTCTGAAAGGAGGATGCTTAAAAAGCTTCTTTCTATCATGGACAACCACTCCCACCCCATGCACGCCCCCATGATGGACCATCGGAGCAAACGCAGCAAAAGACTCATTGCCCCGAAATGCAGAACTGACCGCCACAGGAAATCCTTTGTACCGGTGGCAATAAGACTGTTTAACTCTTCCTCACTCTGTAGGTGATTCTCCTGAGACTATTACCTATGTTATCCTGTTCCCTTCCAGACCGTGCAATATTACCCAAGAGTACTTATTGAATATTTGTTTTCATCCCCCCATCATATGCTGCTACTCCCTTTATTCTATTGCACAATACTTTGTCACTTTCTAGAACCGCCTGCACTGATAGTTAAGTTATTTATTCACCAGGATATAGTTATGTATATTACTTTGTTAGAGTTTTCTTTGTCAGGTCTCAGTTGTCAGGAAAAAAGTTGTCAGGTATCAGAACACAAGGTACCAGACAGAGAGAAAATCTTCCTGCAGGTGGCGCTGTTGTCATGTTCCACCCGAATTGATTTCCAAATACGTCATCAACGTGTGACAGTGGGAGAGCGTAAGGTCCTTGACCTCACCGGAGTTTTACCGCGGTTCAGGCTCCTAACGACACAAGGTAAGTTTAACTTTTTCTCCCTTTTGTTCATATTTTTGCCACAGTTGTGTTATATTAAGTTGCAGTTGTGTTGTGAAAGTTATTTCTCTTTTCTATATTGCTACTGTCGGGCAATGTTCCCTCTAATTTTTCACGTGTCTGAGCGAACACACAAACTCCCTGAGCGTCCCTTGGACCACTGTGAGCGACATCAGACGTGTGCACTGTGGTCACGCCAGCATCTAATCCATCCAAGTTACATGGTTTATTAAAATAATCAAATTACAGCATTTACATTTATGTTAGACTACTTTTAATTAACTGCTTTAGCCCACTTACAATGAAAATGTAAAAAAAAATCTAGTCATAGACCTGTGCAGTATGTTAACACTATTGGAAGTAAAAAATAACTTGAACTCCAATTTTGAAAACACAACTTTCTTTCTTTTTAAAAAAAGCTCTGACTTGTATTATGAGTCTGTGGTCTGGGAGAGAGTCCTATAACTCTGTCTGCAAAATATAGTATATAATGACCAATGCTGGGCAATTAATTATATAGTTACTTCTTCAAAAAAGTAACTCAGTTTGACAAACAAAGATTTTTGCAGCTATTTTTTTTTAAATGCAGCCAAGGCATTTTTAAATAAACATTTCAAACTATTTACAGAACAATCAGCTGTTCTGCATCAAATCTGATGCCACACAAATTATTTGTGCCACTCCAAAAAATAATTTCTGTCCCCTATGAGATAAAGGAGAACAACAGCCTGATACCTGCAGGCCTGACAACAGGAGATGTATCACTCCTGTAACACCTGTAACATTCAGTACTCGCCTCATTGTTCTGACACACACAGCAAAACTACACTACACACTAACTACACAAGATTTGCGCTAAACGTAGCAAATCTCTCACATATCAAAGCACCGCCGTCACTGCTAAAACTTCCCCCCGTTTCTTAACAACTAGATGCCACGTTGCCATATCATTTTTTGATTGGTCGACATGGTACTTTTTTGGACGAATAGGAAAGGGAGAGGGGGGTGGAGTTTGTTTTGGCTCACAGGCGGAGAGTGCTTTCGAGCCTTTTTCCTTATAAAACGCCGTTTTTACCATTTATGCCCGCAGTAAATATAAACAACGACAGTATTCAGGAGGAAAACCAAACATTGCATTTTTTTTTTAATCACAACTCTGGTTTTACGTGGCCTATCAACACAATTTAAAAACTGGTATAATGTCCCCACTTTTTCCGTCAGTTGTTCCGTCTGTCCTGCTCACATCTCCAATGGTTGTACACGTTGTCATTAACGTGGCTTCACTCCACGCCAGCCACGCCGCTTTGCCAGCTAAAAGACCGGTATAAGGACGCTGTGATAGCCTGTCAACGACGTAGATTAGCTGCCTATATACGAATGTAAATCGCATTATTGGCTGGACTATGGGATAAGGTGGCATCGTTCTAATACAATATGGGAGCAGCCAGTCACTCACTGACTAACACTGCAAAACAGAATTGTTAAAGTATTAATTTTAATTTCAATTCAGTTTAATTTTTTTTGTGCACAACACAGATTTTCTGTGCGCAGAGACCGTGCCAGCAGTGCGCAATTGCGCATGTGCGCAGCTTAGAGGGAACATTGCTGTCGGGATATTTTCTGATCCCGATATGTTTTTTTCTGTTGTTGTCTGTTGTTGTTTTTAGACTTTGCTGCAATAGGTCATCTGACGATGATGAAAGGAGTATCCGACTCTGGCTGGTTCCTATGACTGTACCAAAAATACTTTTTTAATAAAAAGAGCATTAAAAATAAATGACTAAAGTACAGCTTATTTATTAACTACTGTTCACCTCTTTCATATCAAATAAGTGTATTTTTTGCTACACATATTTTATTTGTTGGCACTGAATACATGATGCTTTTAGTGTAATTGCCACATAAAAGGATTTAGTAATTTACTGGTTAATTACTTGTGTTCAGTGTAAGAGGTGGGTGATCAATTAGACTGTTGTTGTTACACTTAACCTTTCAAGATACGATGATAATAATTCATATGGGCATAAAATAAGGTAAGTCTGCATTTCAACAGTTTCCGTGACAACTCTCTAAAATTACAAAACATGCAGTTTGCCTTTAATATAATGTAAGTCTGTGTTGTCTTTTATCAGTGAGAGGCATCTGAGACGAGTTTTAAAACTTCTAGGGTTGAAGCGAAGATGCCCCCAACGACCTTTTACTGAAATCCACAAAGCTGTGGAGGTAAGCGTTAAAACATCAGTGCAAAAAATATATATTTACCTGAAGTCTGTGTTATGAGCTATTGTAGAAACAATAAATGTTATTTTCTGTAGTTATTAAAAAAAAAAACCCATTCAATTGACTGTTTGTTTGTTTTTGAGAGTGAGATGAAACAGTGGTCTCCTGAACAAGGAATCAGGGCAATGGTAAAGCGGGTAAGGGATGTCAGAGGAGTGCGGCCTTGTTACAGGTTGGTTTCCATAGTGTGTACTCAATATAATCAAGTATTCTCTTGTTTTACTGATGAGCTCAGAGTAAAATCTATTGTTACTGTAGAGACGACGTTGCTAATATAATGAGGGATATGGATGCAAGTGGTCTTCAGAGGAGATCTCCTGGAAAGAAGAAAATTCCCCGTCGGAATTACATCAGCCGTGGTCCAAATGACACCTGGCACATTGATGGTATTTATTTTATCTTTTCAATTAACCTTCCTGTCATGTTTTGATGGTACTTCTGTCAAAACAATTTGTAATTTTTATTTCTTGTTTCATATAGGCAATGATAAACTGAAGTTCTTTGGAATGTGGATACATTTGGGGATTGATGGGTAGGTCTGAATATGGCATTTGCTACTTAATTTATTATATTCAGTGATAGTACAAAGTTGCTTCAAGATAAGGATGTGAAGCAAACTGAGGTGTTATCTCCCCTGAGTAGTCTAGGGCAGGGATGGCCAACTCCAGGCCTCGAGGGCCGGTGTCCTGCAGGTTTTAGATGTGTCCTTGATCCACAACTGATTCAAATGGCTAAATTACCCTCACAACATGTTTTGTAGTTCTCCGGAGGCCTGGTAATGAACTAATCATTTTATTCAAGTGTGTAGACCCAGAGTGATGTCTAAAACCTGCAGGACACCGGCCCCTGAGGTCTGCAGTTGGCCAAGCCTGGTCTAGGGGACCAAGATAAAGTATGAATAGTGAAGGAGGATTCAAGATGGCAGTTTTTAAAAGGTTTATTTCCTGCTAGTCTTAAAGATCAATTTCAGACTGGCAGTTAATTTCAGGGAGAGCCAAGACCAACATAACAAACAAAACATCGCTGATATAAAGTAAACTCCAAAGAACTGTAAAGAAAACAAAATATACAATTTACGATAACATACCTAACCAACACCTACCTAATCAACACATAAACTGGAGAATACAAGGGATTACAAAACAAAAGGCAGCTCTCCCCTCGAGTCAGTCTGAACACAGTCAAGAGACACATACAATTCCAAAGGCATGTAAGCCTGCACAACTATGGCAGTCAAAATGACTGGAGGAACCAGAAACAGCCTAGACAGAATACAACAGAAAACCAGCATACTCTTGGGGAATGTAACAGAGGCCAAAAACTAAACATAGTGCCAAAACATGATTCAATCATATGCACGAGTGGCCACATTTCTGTTTCTGTCTTTTCAGATTCTCCAGGAAGGTCCTATGGCTAAAGGTGGGCACATCCAACCGCAAGCAAAGCTTTGTGGCTAGATACTTCTTTGAGGCTGTTCAAGAACAGGGTGGTATGCAATATACAAAAAAAAAGTGGGGTTAAAAAGATTACATTTTGGTAATATAATTATTTTGTCATCATTCACTAATTATCATCCGTTTGTGTCTTTAGGCTGTCCTCAAATGATTCGGGGGGACAGAGGAAAAGAGAACCTTGTTGTGGGTCAAATGCAGATGGCATTTCACATGCGAGATCTTGGGAATCAGGCATGGAGGTGCTTCAGAATGGGGACATCAGTGCACAACCAGGTATGTCTTTAAGCTGGTAAGTGACTATTTCTAAAGTAACAATCTGACAACAAAACTGATAATGTCATGTTTCTGTTGTTTAGAGAGCTGAATGTTTCAACAGTATTTTAAAGCGGACATGGATTAAGAAATGGCTGACAACATTTGAGGTAAAGCAAATGTTTCACCTGTAAAACCTATTAACAAAGACTAGCCATCAAAATGTAGAACTGAATTTATCTGCTGTGGGATCAATCCTAATGATCTAATCTATTATCTTAAATTGATAACATCACTTTGTATATATACAAAACAGGGTCAATTTTGCTTAACATCTATGAACTTTAAATAATTAAATGGTTTGTTTTATTGACATATCTTACAACACTTAGTAAATGTACTACTACAAAAGCAAGAGTACTGAGTGAATCATATGAATTCTAAGGAGATTTATTTTTCGTATTAGGCAAAGCCAAACAATCAATCATGTTGAAGTGATTTGAATTGTTTCTGTATCTGTACTAAGATGTAAAAAAAAAAAATATAACCAAAAGAAGAAAAGAAGCAGCAAACTTTTATATTCTCATTAATTTCGCTAAACATACGATGGATTAGTTTATCTGAAAACACAAGGCCAGAATCTGTGTTTATGTACATCTGTACCTTTTCACTGATGAAATGCTCACCTTCACAGCTTATGTCTTTTTCAAAACCACATGCTTAGGCCATGATGGAGTCTGGGATCCTTGAACTGGACAATCCTGTGCACATGTAAGTCAATGTTTTTAGACATGAGAAATGATCAAGCAGCAGTATGAAAGTATGTGGTCTAGGAATGCCTTTGTTTTTTGAGTACTGATTAAAAATTTAGCTTTTCCTTATTCTACCTCAAAGAAGCAGATGAATTAAGTTTTTAATCCTACTTTTTCATAGCAACTGCTTGCAGTACTCACACTTGCCACTGCTTCTAAGAGATTTAAAAATGGAGCAAACAGTTTGGAACACCCACGACATCTGCAAGCAACGCAATGCACCAGGTCCATTTGGGAAACCCGACCTTCTGTTTACCTCACCACCTCCTGGTATGTCATTTGAAAGTCTGTGGGTTTTTTTCTTTTCTTTTTTTTAAAACTTTCATTAGTTTACTTTTACTTTATTGATATAGCACTCTTCACAGGATAAAAACCACAAAGTGGCTTCACAATAATATAAAAGAGATAAACATAAAACAGCACAATTGAACATACAGCACAAATTGAGTTAAAAGCCAGTCTAAGAAAATGAGCCTTAAGCTTCTGTTTAAAAGAATAAATACAATCAAGGAAACATAATGATGGAGGCAGAACATTCCATGACCTGGGAGCCACCGCTCTGCAAGATCTATTGCCTCTGGTCTTCTGGTGGGACTACCAACAGCCACTGATTAGATGATCTCAGGCTGGGAGAGGGAGCATGGGGTTCTATGAGATCAGAAATGTAGGCAGGAGCTTCACGATTTGGAGCTTTGAAAGTCAGTACTAAAATTTTAAAATGAATTTTCTAAAAAGCCAGTGTAATGAGCGTAAAACTGTTATAATGTGCTTTCTTTTTTGTGTCTTCCTAAAAAGCCCACATCTAGTACAATAAGAGATTTCAGAATTTCTACTGTCAATACAAAAATGACTTCATATTGGCACCTTTAACTAAAAAGTGATCTAAATGTTTGAGTGATATTTCCATCTTTTTAAGTTTCTGCAATAACATCCGTAAACCCTGGTGATTGCTTATTATACAGGTTCTAGAACAGCTTTGTGATTATTCAAAACCTTTGAACACCTCTTCAATATTTTCTTTCATTCGCAGGATATGCCAATGTGCTGCACATAGTTGACCCAGACCTTTTGGACTACGCCAAGCAACTAATCTGTGAGAGGGAAGAGCCTTCACTGGTAGCAAACCAGGAATTCAGAGACATGTGCCAGAACATTTTAGAAAGCAGCCAGTTTCCCTGCACACCTGATGGTTGCCTTGCTGCATACCTCATGCTAGTCCAAGAGCTCACAACTGCCCTGAACAGAAATGCAGTTCCTAGACCTTCTACGTTTGCAGAGGCAAATGACATATACATCTTTCTGAAGAGAGAGAGGATGGAAGGTGCACCAGTAAACATTTCTGACCAATAAAACCATACAACATTGTTAACATTTATTTATGCTTGTTTACAATCAACAGGTAATTTGAAAACTGTCTGACCAACAAAATGTACAATAAAATGTTGAAATACAATTGACAAGGTTTGACATCTTTCATAATGATTCAGTATTTCATTTACCACAACTTCTTTTAACCCTAATGTAGAACACAATTAACATTGAAAGACTTTTGAACTGCAGACTGTAGCAACATAGAATAGAATAGAATAGCTTTTTATTGTCACTGTTACAAGAACAGTGAAAGGCAGTTTGGCATCTCTCCGTGTGTGTGGAGTACACAATAGCGTAAGTATTTACACAATGACAAATTTACATTTACACAAAGATATGTACAAGGAACACGTGGAAGATACACTTGGGGATAAAAAACACAAAGTAACATACATTAACATACAGCTACTGCTAAACATTCTTCTATTAACTGCTGGATCAGTAATATCTAGGTTTACTCCAGGAACTTGAGTACCAAATAGTGAAGAATGAAAACCTTTATTTACAGTTTTGTCTGATGATATGATGTTAGCCCTAAATGGGAAAGAATGCTTACATGATGACGATTTTGGAGTTGTGTTGAAAGACTCTGAAACTATCAAAAGCCCACTATTTCCAGCACCGTCAGATAGCTCTTCAGCTCCCTCCATAGCTTCTTTTGCCTCAATAACTACATGTGGTAACAAGTCTTGGCTCACTGCTCCACCTGGACCTAGAGATGACCCTACATTTTCCTCCTTCCTTTGCTTGGACTGGCTTTTCTTTCTGACTCTCCCTGTTTCAAATTCAGCTGAGCTGGATGTTTCTGGATGGAAATCCTATGAACACATTCAGCCAAGATACACTTTTTGCAGGGTGCACTGTGAAAATATCCACATTTATGACAATGATAAGAAATTAATTGGTCTGTTCAAGATGAAGCCATGGTTTTATCTGTTCTGCAACACTTTGTCCTATGAGGGTTTCAGGAAGTTCATCTGCAGAATAAGATGCATATTATATACTGTAACTGTGCAATGACCAAGCATAGTAAACAAGTGTGTAAAGGTTGGAAATGCAATGCAAACAAAAAAAGAAGTCAATTTTAATGATTTAGTTAGATGTCCAGGCATTCACCTAAACTGCAACTTTCATCACCACCCACTTTAGTTACAGGGTCTTCATGTGTAAAATAACACATTAATTGCAATATATCTGAATGCCCAACATGGTCAGTGTACCATGTTCAGTCATAACATCAAAAATATTCAATTTGGTTTGGGCAGGCACACACCTGAGATGGAACTTTGATCATCCAAACACACGACCTCTGTACAAAAAGTAAAATTATTTCATACCATACAAATTCGAGTGCTAGACAGTAGTTAATAGTAATATTGATCACTTTATTACCCAGTTGTCTTCGCCCGATGTATAGTGTTCTTTTCCACATATGTGTAATATCAGAAACAGTTCTGAATTCTTTGTGGAACTCCTCCTTACTCCACCTGGTCCCGTCAGAATGGCAAAGAGTGAACTCACTCCCCTCAGTACGCTCTGGCCAGAAGCGTTCTTTGCCTATGGTAATTAAATCATCATAGGTTTCATGGCCTTGCAGAATGATTCGAGGTGGAGCTTCGTCCATTATTAACTTCTGGTACCGTCCACACTTTCTATGAGTTCTTGGCTTCCACTCCATGGGAGCCAGTCTGACCTAGCATCAAGGAAAAAAAGGGAAATTTATGAAAAAATATGCCTTTTTAGAAAGTTATTTTTTAATATATTGCTGATAGTCATACACGTAGCTTCACTTTTTAACTAACCTTCAATAATGATTTGCCATGGTCCAAACGTTTATCATTCAATGGAAACTGCCTTTTCTTTACTTGAGGCTGTAGTAGTTTCTTGGCTTTACCAAAGGCTTCTGCTGCACCTGTAATGGATGAAGCTTAAAGTTAATCAAACTGATCCACAGCGAGTTCTATATTACAAGTGATCTTAAAGCAAAATAATTGGGGTTTTCTTACTGAGAAATTCATTGCCACGTGTTGAAGTAGTGTCATCTGCAATATAAATAGGGCAGTGATGTGAAACGTGGTTTATAGAATTCTACTACAATCACAGACTACTGCACAGTCATCTGCTTTCAAAATGTATTGCACCCATTAATAAAGTGGTTAGTCAATCATAACCTGCTAAGCATATCATGTTAAATAAAGGAGATTATTTTACATGTTGTTCAAAAGTATCAAAACCTACCTGATTTTTCTGCTGTCAGGAGCTTTTTTACGTTGTTATCAAAGCCTTTTTGGGTAATCTCACCTTCAAATAAAATTTTAAAAGGGTAAGTAGTTATAGATTGACTGTAGGAGCCACATCCTACATGACTATCTAACTAGCAATAAAGTCTTTTAATTTTGTGAGAAATCTCTTATGTCATTTTTTTTTTTTAAATCGGGCACTCCGACAATATCATAAAGTAATAACTAGAGTTCCTGTTAACATACATATTAATTAAGAGAAGTAAATAGGAATACCATACAATGTTAAATAATTAAAGCACGATATCGTCAGGGTTCTTTGCAGTTAAAAAAATGAACTTGCAAGCATTAAAAAAACATTTAATAAAGTGTTTGTTTACCATTTTCAAGGTCTTTTTTCAGCTGCTCGTAAGCTTTCAGCTTGTCCATTAGCTGAAATGTATACAAAACAATTACTGAACAGTTTGAATTTAAATCACGTTTCACCACTGTCGCTAGCTAGAATGAATTAGCCAGACAAAAATAGTACTGATTTGGTTTTGTACAAAACTAGCTTTCCTTCTCTTATATGTAACTTTCACAACATAACCGCAACTTAATATAACACAACTGTGGCAAAAATATGAACAAAAGGGAGAAAAAGTTAAACTTACCTTGTGTCATTAGGAGCCTGAACCGCGGTAAAACTCCGGTGAGGTCAATGACCTTACGCTCTCCCACTGTCACACGTTGATGACGTATTTGGAAATCAATTCGAGTGGGACATGACAACAGCGCCACCTGCAGGAAGATTTTCTCTCTGTCTGGTACCTTGTGTTCTGATACCTGACAACTTTTTTCCTGACAACTGAGACCTGACAATTTTTTTGTCTGATACCTGACAACTTTTTTCTTGACAACTGAGACCTGACATTTTTTTTGTCTGATACCTGACAACTTCTTTCTTGAGACCTGACGATGTCCTAAAATGTACACCGTACTTAAGAGTCATTACCTCCGTTCATTTTCCCCACATCATATTTACTGGTTGCCCACAAGTGCTCCACAACTCTGGAGAGTCTGTGGTCAACTGGCATAGTTCCACCTGGTAAATACACAGAGAAATTTTGTTAGCAGCTGAACATTTCACACAACAATGTTGTTTTACTGTCAGATGCTTATTAAACACCTCATTGCAATGTTTCATCCCTGAAATGTGAATTTCTTCCCCACGTCTGTACACTTGCATTCATTTTAGTCACAGACCCCCTCATTTTATTTAACTTTTCTTCTTCCTATATAAAACATGTAACATGCTGTCATGTATTCTACAAGCAAGTTTTCCTTTTTCTTTTGGGTGTGTTTATCTAGGTGCAAGTTTCACTCCTACATCCAAAACAAGAAACTCGGTCTTTAGTCTCCACTAATTCATTAAAATCTATTCACTTGTGAGATCTAATCATCTTTCCCTAATCTAACAACAATCAACTAATTTGCATATGGAATCATAACCCACTAAGTTGGCAGGACAACAGAAATACATATTTAAAATATTACCAAAAATAGAATTTTCTTCATACAGTACTCACTTGTGTTGCTCAATCAGCAGAAAACATCTCACAATTTACCATATTAACCTCCTAGGACCTGCCGTCCACATATGTGGACATCACATTTTTGGTTATTTTGACCAAAATACTCAGTTTTGCTCTACATGGGCCTGATATCCACTAACGAGGACATTATACTGCTATTGTTCTATCAAAATTTTAAATGAATATCCTCATTTGTGGCTCTCATTTTTCTTAAAAACAAAAATAAGGTAAAAAAAAATAAATCTGGAAATTCTTTGTTTTTACATTCATTGGGCCCCAATATGCCCAAATATCAAAGAGAAATTAAAAATGCATGTCGTGGAAGAGTTCGGGTCTTAGGAGTTTAAAACTGCATTTATTACGTAATCACTAGTTGGTCGTACCAATTTTCCTCTTTTTCTTTTTTCCTTTTTTTCACACAAGTCAACCTGTTGTCCAGCAACCCAGAGAGTTAAGTATCAGCGTTTGATTACAAGTGTCTGTTGAGTCTATTTTAGCATTGATGAGAGATGTGGGCATGTTCATGAGTGTAAGCTGGTCTTCACTGCATGTATGGCTTAGTAGGCAGATCAATGTATCCGTATGGCGTGGAGCTGTGGATTCAAGCTGTTTCCCCCTGCTCCTTATTCTCTGCAATAAGCATTTCATGTCTCTCTGTTTGTGTGTGTGTGTGTGTGTGTGTGCTCTCTCTTTTTTTTTTTTTTACCATTTTATTGTGATAATCTGGACACTTTCTCAACTTCCACGAGTTCATCAGCCTTACTTTTCAACTCAATCTTCATATTCTCTCACTTTAACAACATCAGCCTTCATTTCCCTCCATTTTCTCCTCCCACTCCTCACAGCTGCTGTCTCCTCTCCCACATCTGCGGCAGTTCTTGGTAGTTGATGTGTCAGAGGCCCAGTGAGCCGTTCTTCTTCAGCTTTGCCTTATGTCTTTCACTCTTTTCTTCCTTAGCCATTTTGACTCCCAGTATGGCAATTGTGAGACTCAGAGAGTCTTCTCAAATCCATTCACACACAATGATGTTGTCGGTGAACCTCTCAGCTTGTGAAGGCATGCTTCCATCTGCAGTGGTATTTGTACATGCTGCTGAACCCTCTGAGGTTTTAGTGCAGTGCTGTTATCTGTTCACCTGGTGTTAACTCTTGACGTTGATGCTGTTGCTCTGAAGCTGCCTTTGACTTCAGGGAGAGATTTACCGTCCTCGAAGCTTCTTTTCAGGATAACATGTACGTGGAGGTGAAGCTGTGAAATTTTCAGCCAAAACATGACCTAGTTGTGGTTCCAATTATGTTAATCTATCATTTTGCTCCAGCCGATGTGCTAATGGAGGAGGTTGATCCAGGTCCATGGTCACCTGCATTAACACACTAAGAGATTTATTTAATATCACTTTCATCCCTACTTATTTGACACTCTCATTCTCTGATTCTTTAAACAGATTTTCCTTTGTTGCTAATTTAAATATTCCCGTGCCTTCTTTTCCAATTCTTCTTGTTCTGCTTTAGCTTTTTTGTATATTTCATAATAATTCCCCCTCCCCCTTTTTTTTCTTGACTCTCTGTTTTAGGCACTTCTCCCCGTGCAGTCACGCAGACTGCTTCTCCTAGCTCCTCCTTGGGTCCACCTCACACTCAGCTCCTCCCCTCTGAGTTGGGCCATTTGCTACTCTTCCTTCTGTCACTCTGGCTCACTCGGCTCTGAGAAACCCTTCTCCTCTCCTAGAATGTGACATGGTGCATGTCACATTGTGACATGGTGCATGTCACATTCTACTCCACACATACACACAGCTGCGGAGATCTAACATGTCAATCCAACCCGCCTCTTTTCTCACCGCAGCTGCTATTTAACAACACAAAATAATTCCCTTGCCTGTGAGACAAGTCACAACATATGGGACTCTTGAAGTCCTTTTAATCTAAACAGTCACAGCAAGTTTTACACTTTATGGCCAGCAGACGTCAACCTGCAGTTGTTAACAAAAGTTTCTTGCTCTGCACTATTCTAGTACTCACACACTATTGCAGAGCACATGTCTCACTCTGCACACACCCAAACACACGGTTTTAGATGAAAATTTCAACTTTAAACCCAATTACTAACCCAACATTCACACACATGGTCTAGAGACAGTGCAGCGAACTCAATGATCCTAGCACGGAATCGAACAGGCGAAAGAACTTGAGCCCACTCTCATGCAGGCTGTCAACCGTGGCGAATTTTAAATTTAAACATGGTTAACTACCCGATTTCAATCGAGACGCGACCTTTCGCACTTTTACATTCACACACACAGCCTAAAGGCACTGCACGGGCTTGCCCACCTCCGCAGGGAATCTAGCTGGCAGAAACTTGGGCCTGCTCTCCTGCAGGTTCAACTATGACGAGGATCCCACACCTCAATTTAGCTGTTTGGGAGTCCTCAACTTCCCAGGTTGCCACCCTAGTCCCATCCCACGGGGTTCGCCCTCGTGTCCGTGAGCAAGTGGGGCAACAACACCCTAGGATAATTATTATTACACTTTTCAGTCGCTATCCACAGCAGCCAGTTAGTTTACTCGGCTTATTTACTTATTACACCTTCAATTTAGTTGCTCTAACGCACTGGGACGGATCACACACCGCCTCTGTCTACTGCAGCAAATTGACACTGAGAATGCAATCAACTTAGCAAACAGACAATTTAGACAAGCTCCAATATGCACATTTAACAGGTGGTGCTTACCTTTATTTTAAAATGACCCAGGCCTCTGTTCGCCTTGCTGGTTGAGCCCCCAGACCCCCCAATATGTCTTCCTTAGCCTCCTATTGGAATCCCGGACGAGCCGCCAATTGTTAAATATCAACACTTCACCGAGTTCTTATGATTCCTCAGAGGCATCCGATGGAAGACAAAACACTGCTCAGTAGACTTTTGACATTTAACACTTTATACTCTTACACAATTACTTCTAGAAGGGAGATGCGTCCTGCATGACACGTTGCCGCGGATCTCAAAACGGTGGTGTGCCCCTAACAGTTTTAATACCAGCTGTCTCATTCTAGTCTAAACAACAGTGTCTTAGTAACTTTCCACTAGAGATGGTCCCCTGTTATCTACTTTTTCGGCAGCTTTCTACGCCCCAAGGACACATGGTGTAATGCCTTTATTTTTCAGGGCCGTGTCCACTTAATACTACACTATATGATTACCGTAATTGTCGGGCTATAAGCCGCTACTTTTTGCACAAGCTATGAACCCTGCGGCTTTTAGTCAGGTGCGGCTTTTCTATGGATTGTCTGTGATTTTTGTGATATCGTAAGAGGATTTGTTTTGTTTGTTCCGCTGTTGTACGGCACTACGTTACCTGGCGGAAGGGCATGTGACAGTATCGGCGTTCAAGAGTGGTATGTTGGTCACATGTTCGTCCGCCAGGCAACGTAGTGCCGTACGAAGTAGCGCGAAAAACAAACTTCAAAGTAGCGCTACTCGTTCAGTGGGAGGCGTGGATGACGAGCGGTGACAAACTTACGAAAAGCAAGTTATGCTCAACTCCACCAGTGGATTCTGACAGCGTGGAAAAGTGTGAAAACATCCACGATCACCAATGGATTTCGAAGGGCTAGACTACTGCATGATGGAGAGGAGGACACCGCCACGGCCCTTCTGAGGGTGTTCGACTCTGACACTGACAACGCGGATTTCTTTGGTTTTGAAAGTGACAACGAAGGAGAGAAGCGGAGAGTGGATGACGAAGCCATCCTGAGCCTGTTCGTATCTGACACTGGAGAAGAGGACTTTGGTGGTTTGAGTGCGCGGGAGAGAAAGATGGTGGTGAATGACTGACTTTTCTTCTTATTAAAGCCGTGTCACTGCACCTGAGCCTAAAAGGTAGTCCGGATCTATTTTTCTGGTGTGCTGTAGGTTATTGTTATGTACTACATTTGTTACTCATTTATGAAGCACAGTACATATTTCGTACTTGTAATTACCGGTACTTGTACACATACCTAAAAAGTTATGCAAATATGTACCCCTAATTTGTTTTTCAAAATGTTAATAAAAGGGATGTGTCTCCAAACAGCCATCTCTTTCCTGACAATTCCCTTTGTGCATATTCTCTTACATATGATAAGTCAACATTGAAACACCTGCGGCTTTTAGTCAGGTGCGGCTAATGTATGTACAAAACAGGATTTTCCCCTGATTTTAGCTTGTGCGACTAATATTCAGGTGCGCTTTGTAGTCCAGAAAATACGGTATATAACATTTTAGTTAATATAAAGCATAAAATTGATGCACTTCAAATAATTTAATCCCAACAGTAGTGAAGGGAGGGGAGGAAGTCCTAAAGTTGGCAGCATAGTGTTCAGAGAACAACCTGGCACTGCACACCAAGAAAACCAAAGACATCACAGAGCATCGACTTAGCCCCCCTATACATTAATGGCAAGCGTTTGGAGAGGGTCCAGACCTTCCGGTTTCTTAGCATCCTTAACTGTGCTTAGCTTACCTTAGCTGAAGCTCTGGTGGAGGTGGAAGATCAAGTGGACCAGGGCCTCTGCCAATTGCTAACTATTAGGAAACTGACAGATGGATCAGTGGATGCCTTAATGTCATAAACTAGTGGACTGTTCAGCATCCTACCCTGCCACTTGAACCAACTCGCCACCATTTCAAATCAATTTTATTTGTACAGCACCAACCAGCACAGTGGCACAGTTTCTAGTACTGTTGCCTCACAGCAAGAAGGTCCTAAGTTCAATTCCATTATCAGGCTGGGGGCTTTCTGTGAGGAGTTTGGATGATAGGCTTCACCTCAACCCCTCCCGTGTCTCTGAAAAGGATAAGCAGAAGATGATGGATAGCACCAGCAACAGTCTCCTTAACAAACTTTAAATTGTAAGTCTAAGGAGCTTGGAAAGAAAAGCGTCTGGACTTCTTTGAGTTGCTTGAAGACGTTTCACCTCTCATCCGAGAAGCTTCTTCAGTTCTAAGGGTCAATTGGTGGGGAGTCCCAGATTTAAAACCAGTGGGAGTTTCCCCCCCAAAGAGAGACAAAGGACCCCCTGATGATCCTCTACCTAATCACATGAGCCAAGGTGTGAAAGCGGGTGGGGGTCCTAATCAGCCAGGGTTTCGGGTGAGCCCATTGTGAAACCTGGCCCCACCCTATCATGTGATTTCCTGAGGTCAGATGGCCCAGGATGTGAGTAGGCGTTAAGGCGTCTGGGAAGGGATCTCAAAACTGGATTATAGATGGCAGACAGTTGGTGTCGTAAACCACCACCTCTGTTCAAAGATGGTCGCTCACAGTGGACATAGATGGCCTCTTTCACTCCTCTTTCAAACCATCTGTCCTCTCTGTCCAAAATGTGAACGTTGGCATCCTCGAAAGAGTGACCTTTGTCCTTTAGATGCAGATGGACTGCTGAGTCTTGTCCCATGGAGGTGGCTCTTCTATGTTGTGCCATGCGCTTGTGAAGTGGCTGTTTGGTCTCTCCGATGTAGAGGTCTGGGCATTCCTCGCTGCACTGTACAGCATACACCACATTGTTAAGTTTGTGTTTTGGAGTTTTGTCTTTCGGGTGAACCAGTTTGTGTCTGAGTGTGTTGCTGGGTCTGAAGTACACTGGGATGTCGTGCTTGGAGAAAACTCTCCTGAGTTTCTCTGATACACCGGCTACATAGGGGATGACAATGTTGTTGCGTCTGTCTTTCTTATCCTCCCTCGCTGGTGTCTGATCTTCTTTTCTGTGCATCTTTGCTGACTTTATAAACGCCCAATTAGGATAACCACATGTTTTAAGTGCTTCCTTTACATGTGTGTGTTCCTTCTTTTTCCCTTCAGGCTTAGAGGGAACATGTTCTGCCCGGTGGTGTAGGGTCCTGATAACCCCAAGTTTGTGTTCCAGAGGGTGATGGGAGTCAAAGAGGAGGTACTGGTCCGTGTGTGTGGGCTTCCGGTAAACTTCAATGTTGAGGTTGCCATTCTCTTCAAAGAAGTCCAGACGCTTTTCTTTCCAAGCTCCTTAGACTACAATGACCTGGATGACTGAGAACCTTCACAGACATATTGCCTTTAAATTGTAAGGTAAACACTACAATAATACAGAAAAATCCTCAACAGTCAAACTAAGAGGAAGCACTTGGCGATATTATATCTAAACAAATGAATTAATGACACACCATTTTTTATCATGTGTTAATAATAATAATTATAATAATAATTTTCATTTAAAAACATGTAATCATTTTTATTTATTTCAAAATTTAAGTAGTTAATGACACGTTTAATTAATTCCTTAATTATACTTTATTTAATCAAATGAGAGCCCCCCTATTTTGAAAGCTCAAGCAATACATTGCTACACTTCTTTATTGTTGTGGTGTATCGGGACAAGGATTGTGCAATGACGAAATGTGTTTCTCTTAAGCCACTCTTCTTTACTTCCTTCTTTTTCCATTTAAAAATCAATATGTCACTAATGGTTTTCAAAATCAAATGCTAACCTTCAGCCATGAAAAGGGGCCTTTTTTTTTTCAAAGGACAGGGAGGCAGAGGGGGAGACGACCCACATTTATTTTGCTCTCCTTCACAGATGCACACACACACACTGATGCTCAGATAAAAGCACAGTATATGGCTTTTATTAAAATTCAGCCACTCAGTGCTGCCCACTTCCGAAATAATAGATACCATTCATAATATATATTTTTTTTTATCTATGTACTTTTTCATATTTATGTTCCATATCAGAATGCACACATATATTTCTATGAACAGAATATATGGATAATTCCTCAGGAACTCACTTAGGTAAAAAATGATAAAGAATAGAAATACTAAATATAGTGTTGTTATAGTGAACAGTTACGGTACACATGGAGACATCAGCCCATCCTTTCAACCATCCACCATTCCATTCATCCATTTTCTATGGATAATAAGAGTGAATGTAGAAAAATGGCCAAAATAATTATTTGCATCTGCTTTCAGATAAAAAAAAAGTACAGTCACATTTGTATTAGCTTATGATCTTTGTTCTTACGTTCAAATAGGTTTTGCTTGTATGACTTTTTAAATACATGCTGAATAGTAGTGAAGGTAAATTTGATTCTTTTTACTGAATCGAGTTTTAATGAGTCACTCACCAAAGTGAATCGGGTTTCTTGAGTCATTTGAGTCACTGAGTCAGTTGACCAGAGAGTGCAAAAATGTATATTTTCACTCAAACTTAGTTTGTTTCTCTTTTAATGTTTAATGTTTATTGGTATTTTCCTTAAATGTGTCAAATATATCTCATCTAAATGTCCACTGAGCTGTGAGCCAGGGGGCGGTAAAGCGCCTTAACATTGGTTGCCAACCAAGAAGAAGAAGAAGCTGTGAGCCAGGAGGGAGGGGGTGAGTGAGTGATTCGTAACAGGAAGGGAGGGGGTGAGTGAGTCAGTGATTCGTTCAACTCGTTTGAGCTGTGAGCCAGGAGGGAGGGGGTGAGTGAGTGATTCGCCTTACGCTATGATTCAGCACAGCAAGGGAGGGGGTGAGTGAGTCAGTGATTCGTTCAGCTCGTTTGAGCTGTGAGCCAGGAGGGAGGGGGTTAGTGAGTCCTGAGTGATTCGCTTCTGCTATGATTCAGCACAGCAAGGGAGGGGGTGAGTAACTCAAATGTGCTGTTAGCATGCTAGCTGAGCGATGCTACTGTGAACCGAGAAGCTATTGTTTTGATGTGAGCTTCTACTCAGGGTTTTTTGCTTCCAGTTCAGAGCAGAAATGTTTTTGTTAAGAAACTGGCTGTTGTTTTTTTCCCCACAATTTTAATTATAAGCTAGATATGTTTCTACTAATGGAATTAGCTTGCTAACAGCAACGGGGATGAGTCAGTGAGTCAGTTGCGCTTGTGAATCATGATTCACAAGTCAGTAAAGTGATTCTCGAGTATTGAACGATTCGTTCACGAATCGAACATCACTACTGAATAGTCAGATTTATGACCATACAGATTCTCTTGATGACACCAGTTTCCAAACATAAACTAGGTGTTCAACCACTCCTGGGCCAGGACCAGGAAATGGAACCAAGCTGTGGACTATCTGATTAGAGCCCTTAATGTATATCTCTAAAATATCTCTGGAGAAAGGTGAACCTATAGTCTGGTCATCAGGTGACAAAGAATTAACTATTTCGCCACAATGACAAAAGGCTTTCAAACTTAAGAACACTTTACCAACTGTCAAGTATTGTGCGCTGTTTCGCTGTCAAGGATCCTGGTACATTACACAAAGTAGACAATTGTGCGTTCTAACAGGACAATGATCCCCCTCTCGTTTTAAAAGCAGGAAACCAACCAAATTAATTCTGATAAGAGTGCTCAAATATTCAGCTAGAATTATGCCTGTAGCTTGATGATAGCTCCCAAAAGCATCTGGTCAAGGTGCAGCATGATGAGGGAAATTATACCAAATATTAGTGTTGCTGTATGTATACTTTTGACTCTGTGTGGATTAAAGAAAATCCAAGATAAGTTAGAACTTGGGCACCCAATTTCATTTTCGTAGGTCATCAAATATTTATGTTATAATTATTCCATCCTGGAAATTTTTTTTAAACCCAGTTAAAAAAAATCAGCCCATAGAGCTGCACTTTTACGGGTTTGTCTTGAGTTTCTCTCCTCCTGTTATTGCTGCAAAGCCCCATCCCTTTACAGACTTTGTGCTCCCAGACCATCAAAAAGCAAACCAAAAATCAGAAAAAAAAGATGAAAGCACAAAAATTCAGAAAGAAGAATACAGCATTCTCAATTGCACCAAAGAGTAAAACACTTAAGTGTCTAATTATAAAGATTAGGTATATTAGGTATTAATAAATAATTTAATAAATGATCAAGATACTGATTCATCCTGCTTATGGAAACCTGGTTACAGCAGGATGATTATGTTAGTTTAAATGAATCAACATCCACAATTCAAATTAATTAACAAATTCCTCAAAGGACAAGCTGAGGAGGGGGAGTGGCAGCAATTTTTCACTCCACTTTATCAATGAACTAAAGACCCTGAACGAATTTTAATTCATTTGAAAGCCTGACCTGCCTTGTAGTGTCTACCTTGAACAAACACCCATTACCTCATCTTTCCTTAGCTTTTGAGCTTTTACATGGGGCTACTCTTTTCTCCAAGCTGGATCTGCGCAATGCTTACCATTTGGTGAGGAAAAGGGGAAAAGGGAGAGGAGAAGTGAAAAATGGATTTCAACACGAATCTTGGTCACTTCGGGTATTTGGCAATACCTTTTGAATTAGCTAGCACATCAGCTGCTTTTCATCTGATCCTATTGTCCTTCGTGATATCATTATCCACTTTGTTTTTGTCTACCTTCCTAACATCCTGTTTTTTTCGAAGTCTGTCCAGGAACATGAGTCTCATGTAGATCCAGGGTGGCTCAGGAGGCAGAGGAGGTCATCTAGTAATAGGTTGGTGGTTCGATAACTGTCTGCTCCAGTCTGCATGCCAAATACCTTTGGGAAGGCTACTAACCCAAGTTGCTCTCCAGTGCATCCATCAGTGTATGAATGTGTGTGAAGTTAAGTAAATAACATGTAAAAGAATTTTTTAATCCTTTGTTAAAAACTAAGTAAAAATTTAAGTATTAATATTATATTATATTAATTTAAATATAACAGCCCCTTGAGGCGTACTGTCCGGGCCCCTAAAATTAACCCAGAAATAACATATAATAAATGAACCAGTCGAGAGGGGAGCTGCCACTAACAAGATAAGACCAAGGCTACTCAGGACCCTGGTTTTGTTATCAGATGAAGAAAGGGAAGACATTTGGATGATTTTGAAGCAGTCAGAATTGGACGAGTCCCGTCACCCACTTCTGCCCCATCTGAACTCTGCATTGCCTGCTAGGTAATACTCATAGGATCAGAGATTTGAACTTTTTTAAACAGAGAGCACACCAACAGCACACCTTCAACAGGACATTGTTGATTGCCTTATCCAAGTTCATAAAACAATAATTAACAAAACACATGAAAATTGGTATGGAACGCCAGGACTGCCATAATGAATTAATTAAGTACACCATTAAATAATTAATTAAATGTGCCAATAATTAATTAAAATTGGAAAAAATTAATTAAATAAATATTTACAACACATTTAATTAATTAATTATTGACACATTTAATAAATTTTTGACATAATTAATTAATGACACATTTAATTAATTATTGACAGTTTTAATTAATTATTTAATGATTTATTTATTTAATTCATTATGACACTTTTGTCCCCTTCATGTCTAAACTTGAAATCATTTTATCTGTCAGTCTCACCCATCAAACTAAGTGGGCGGGGTTAACGATGCCACTGCAGCTTCTCTAGCATTTGATTGGTTGCCGTGCAAAGTAAGTCAAGACAGGTTGATCCTAGATAATCGATTGCTTGTGTGGACTTGGGGTAGCCAGGTATCCCAGAATGCATTTCAAATCACAGGCAGCAATGGTGGTAGTGTAAAGTTTTAAAATACCCCATTTTTCTGTCACCAACTACACTTTTAATAGTGTTTTAGCCGTGAATGTCGTGGTGTAATCTTCACATGTCTGGTCAGGTTGTCAACATAGAACATGTTTGCAAAAGTGCTCAGATGTTTTCAGAGATGTCACTAGCTCTGCTAACAGTCAGCTGACAGAGTGTACTGAGCTCACAGCCCCGGTGTTCCAGCTTAACTGTTTTTTTGTGCAACGTGTTCCACATGTTGCATTCGCAGATTCTCATTTTCACCAAACAATCGTCTCTTTCCGCCTGGTCTTGTGTCTCTGTGCTTCTGTAACATAAAGAACGAGCTGACATTTTTCTAATGACACCAGCGATCAGCTCAACAGGTCCTCAGTTTACCTGCATGCATCCTCCTCCTCACCTGTCAGCTGTTTAACACCTGCTGCTAATTCAAGAAACATGCCCATGTTACCTGGTGATAGTCACAGTTTAACTGGGCAGCCGGTGCTCAATATAACGCAATGTCGACGCATTTTTCTGCACAAAATAAATAAATATAGTATTTTTCCCCGAGCGCAGAGCTGCTGGAGCTTGTTTCCCTACAGAGCACTTTATAGGCGAACCCGCTTTATCAGTGGCTGATGTCCAATCACCGGCACACAGATTTGAAACCTCACCTGACTTTTAGCTCTCAGTGGTTAAACGCTGGACTTAATTCACTCAGGTTCTGTCTGTCGGGTCACGTTTACTTCGCTGTTTTATTTACAACTGAGCAAATCGGTTTGGCTGAGGTTAAAGTTACGTTTCACAACTGCATAGTATTACTGAAGTTTAATGGTTCACTGGCACATGTGTTAGACTGAACCATTCGTTTTTCTTTATCTGGTGTGTTTTGGATTTAACAGTGAATTTTGAGATTAAACTGACTTTTAAAATGCTTTTATATAAAGAGGAAAGAGAAGGCGCATTTCAACCGAGAGGAGCAGAGTTTGCAACAGCGTGTTCATCATGAAGACTGCAACCTGGACAGAAATATCACATCATCTGTTTTTTAATAGTTATTCAACTGTATTCTAAGCACCAGCTGTCTGTTAGAATTTTTAGAGTTTACTTAACTGAAAATAAATGAGGTTAACATATAATTTGTGTGATTTTTTTTTTTGTTATTTTTGTTTCAGTCATGTTATGTTTAACTGTCAAAGGCTTGTTACAAACTATGAAACACACCGTGCAGACTTCTGGATGTTAGAAGAAAACTAATACTGCTCATGAATGAGACTAAAGGCAGGAAGGTGTCCTTTAAAACTAAACATGTTAATAGGACCTCCCTATTTATATCATAGTTTATGATATAGCACGTGTATTTCAGTAATAGCCTACTGATTTCAGTGTAGTGGTGTACAGTCACGCAGCTCACGTGGGTGTTATCTGTGATACTCCTTAACTATATCCAAGTTAACTTCAGTTAACCACTCGGACAGTTCTTTTGCAAAGAAAAACATAAACACTCATGTCGCCGGTAGGTTTCTGCTGTGCCAGCTGTTTAAATTACAGCTGATTATGCAGTAACCATGGTAACCAAGGACTCTGAGTGGCTGGATCGATGCAGGTCAGACAACAATTTTACATATATGATTTTAAAACAGGACACAGCCACTATACATCCTGGCCTCATATCAAATGTGTACGTAGACTGAGTCCATGTTTGACGTTTGTTTTGTATCTAATCTTCGCTCGCAAACATTTAAACAGCAGCGAGTCTGCAGCTGAGGAAATACAAACTCAAATTGTCGGAACAGGTTTGATCGTTTCTTGTGTGTATTCATTTGGTAATTTATTAAATGTATAAATGTTATTCTAATCTGCTACTGAGTCTCTTACGCTAATGAAAATGCAGATAACACAGATCACGAACACCTGTTCAACCAATCACTTTCATTCCACTTTGATCTGTGACAAACTGACGGTTTATCTCTGTTACAGTGTTGCTTTAGACTGCTATATTTTTGTGTTCTTTATGCTGTAGATTTCCACGTCTCTGGAATAGTTGGCAGTAATAATTATGATTTTCTGTAAATCATTCTGATATGACCCATGAATTATTCGTAGATGACCATTAGATTAGTTTGATGCTGCCGACACTTTCATGTGACCCAGCTGGGAAACTCTGGGTTAACTCGGAGAGCTGAAGATATCGTGGATATGTTGACCTCGCTCCGTGGTGTACAGGGTGATTAATATTCACAATAAAAATATTAGCCGAACATCATGAAGTCTGTATGTGTTTCATAGTGTCGAACAACCTTTGTACAGTTAAACCTAGCAGTTAGTACATGACGGAAACACCAACGTTATTTCTTTTATGCGTTTATACTCAGGTCACGCTGATTATTGAACAAAAACCCAAAGATCAGATGTTAAATGGATTTATTTGCTCTCTCTCCTCCTTAAACATATTTTTAATGATAGTTATAATTCAGAATTGGCGACTGAAACACGTAGGACACACAAGAACATCAGGAAATAAAAACCCGATAAATATAACCTCAGTAAATGAAGTCAGTGTACAGCAGGGGTTATGGCAGCTGAGTACCGGGGCCTGCGCTTTGTCGGCGGTAATAACAGCTCGATTGCTTGCAAGGCGAGCGGGTCTGTCCCACGCTCTGCCGTGAGACTGGGCTGGGCAGATATCTCCGAAATCATCGAAGCACTTTTGCAAAGAGGGTATATCTTGACAAACTGACCAGATATCTGAAGATTAAACCACTACATTCTCGGCTAAAAATACTAAAACGGTATTTGGTGACACACAAACAGGGTTTTTCAAAGTTCAGTTCTGTTAGTTTCAACATGCCGGTTGTTGTGTGCTAAAAACAATGGCCACCAGGCCAAAGCAATGGTTTTGACTCGATCAGCGTTAACCCCGCCCCCTGAGTTTGATGAGTGAGGTTGACAGATAAAATAAATTCATGTTGAGACCTGAAGGACTCAAGTGTGCCAAAATGAATTAATTAAATACACCATGAAATAATTATTTAAATGTGGCAATAATGAATTAAAATGTGAAATAAATAAATAATTAATTAAATGTGTCAAAAATTAATTAATTAAATGTGTCAAAAATATTTATTTAATTAATTATTTACCATTTTAATTAATTATTGCCACATTTAATTAATGATTTCATGGTGTATTTAATTAATTCATTATGGCAGTCCTGGCGTTCCATATTTTGGTTGCGTAAACTCCAACATGCCCTTAAATATCCTAGAGAGGATTAAGAGCCGATCCAGTAGTCTATGACCAGGACGTAAAGCTGGCTAGACTCTCCGGTACCCTGACACAGACCTTTGCTGAGAGGGTGAGAGGCATGATCCCCCTCTTCAGGCCCCAAACGGTCCCTGCACCCATAACTATTCCGCAAGTGGGGACGGCTGGTGTTTGGCCAGTCCCAGCACCCATACCTGTTCCCAGAGAGACAATGGCCAACCCTCAACATGAGCTCCAAGTGTAGCATCCAGAGTCTGCTGTGAGCCCTGCACCGCCCTAGTAAGCTTATGTTCCTCCAGAGGTTTCCGCACCATCTGGTCCTGCTTCATCTACGCCAGAGGATTCCGCAACATCTGGTCCTGCTTCATCTCTGCCAGAGGTTTCTGCACTGCCTGGTCATGTTCAGCCAGTGCGCCACCGTTTGATCCTGCTCCGCCCAAGCCAGTGGTCTGTGCCAAGCAGCGCCAGGGCTGGCCAGCTGCCAAGCTACCCAAGGATCTTCACTGCCACCAGCCACCTGCCACCTGCCAAGCCATGCTACGGCCAGCCACATGAAACTCAATGAGTTGTCCCATCACCTCCGTCAGTCCCCAGTGGAGCATCATTGACCATGTAGAAAGCCTCCAGATCAGCTCCGTTGCTGCTGCTGGCCCTGCAGCCAGCCTCCTGAACCGTTTTTGGATTCTGTATACAGCAATCATTATGATTTGGCTGTATGTTTAATTTTTGGCTGTATGTTTAATTTTTGGCTGTATGTTTAATTTCAGCAAAAAGGAAACATGGCAAACATATGTATTGAGGTTACAAAAACCCATATCCGTAAATTAGGAGGGCATTTATTTGTTCTGGACACTGACACAGCTGAGGCTTTTTTTCTAGTTTTCTGGTAGCCACTTAGGGAAGCTGAACATGTTTTACATAAGAGAGATTGGGAGTTACAGTAAAAGGGGAAATGCTAGTGAACAGTAAACACACCGATTCATTTCTGCAGACTACACTTTAGTTTCAGCCAACAGATTAGCTGAGAGAGGCTTGCACAAATAGTCTCAGTTGTTTCTGTCTGAACTGTAAAATGTATGGTTATTACCTGCAAGACAAGAGATTGGAGAGACACAGGTTTGTGTGTGTGGTCACTCACTTTAGTGACCTTCCAAGAACGCAAAACCCTGAGACACTTTGGTCACAAGAGATTCAGTGCAGTTGTGTGATTGTGTGGACATGAAATGGCCTTAAATTATCCTCCTGGCTCTACACTGCAGTCATGCTTTCCAGGTGATTTCCAGTTATCTCCATGGAGATATATCATTAAGGGAAGTAGGCTCTTGTTATGCAAGGTCCCTTTGTGTGGAGATAACAAGATTCAGGCAGACATGACAGCTTGTGAGAGGTGATGTGTTTCTTAACTGGCATGGTTGAGACCCAACGAGGATTGCCAGAAGGGTCCATTTTTTTCTTAAATTTTGCTCTAAAACTCTAAAAACTTATTTTTTTTTTTAATTCAATCTGAGCAAAATGCCAAAATATTATGCACAACTGATTCGATGCTCTTTTTTTAAATACAATTTTATTATGTGAATAGCTTGTATGTTTATTTGAATGATGATTCGGAGATACAGACAAATTCCTGGATGGGTCCAAGGAAGAGCTAAAGGTGTTTAGAAGGTTTAGGAGTGCTTTTATGGACATTTTTCACCATTCTTACAGAAGTGCTTTAGTGAGGTCAGACACTGCCAAGAAGCCCTGCTCTTTTTCATCCCAATGCTGTGGGTTGAAATCAGGACTCTGTGCAGGTCAGTCAAGTTCTTTCATACCAAACTCCATGTCTTTATGGACCTGAAGTTGTGCTCACGAACATTAGAACAGGAAGGGGCCATTCCCTTACTTTTCCCACAAAGTCGACAGCATGAAACTGCCCAAAATCTCCTGGTGCTTGACTGTATACACCTGTGGCCACAGAAGTGATGGGAACACTTGAATTTGATCAGTGGATGGGTGAAAGACTACTTTTGGCAATATTGCATATATTTCTCATGTCCTGAACATATCATGTGAGATCAGGAACATAGATTAATTAAATTAAATAAGAAATTCAATTTCATGAAAAAAATTACAAAATATGACTCCTTCTTGAAACTATCTGTGTTCTTGGTCCAAAACACGAAAGAGTGACTGTGGCAGGGGTGTGGTCTCTGGTGCTTGTGGTCAACAATAAAGCTGAAACCATGTCATTTGTGCACTGTGTTGGGCTGGTCTTTTCACAGTGACCTTTAACCTTTAGGTGGAGCTGTACAACTGAGTCCTGACAAGGTGGCTCTTCTATGTTGTGCCATGCATTTATGAAGTGGCTGTTGGTTTCTCCAATGAAGAGGTCTGAGCACTCCTCGCTGTTCTACACAGGATACACTATGTTGCTTAGCTTGCTGGCTTAATCCCAGTTAACGCCTGCATGCTACACATCATCGATTAGGGTCCGGCGCCAGGTGGCACGGTGACAATATTTTACTGCCTAATAGGGCAGTAAATATTGTTTCAGTTTATTGAGATCTGTTTTTTGCTTTAGTTTACAGGCTTTTCTCTTACAACTCAAGTATTTCTTGAGGTAAATGTGTTGCCTTGGATAGTGAAATGGGGGTATAAGATTTTGCAGACTGCAGATAGTAATCATTAATTTGCTTTTCCGAAAGATTCAGATTTGTTTACACACAATGGTAATAATACAATTAGCCAGTGCACAGATTTCCTGAATCTGATGACAATTTTCCATGTGTACTTATTCATGCACATTATGTTACAAACAAATGAAATATGAAAAAATGTGATTCTTAAAAGATACTGTCAGATAAATCAATTGACAACTAAAACTTGACATGAGAAAATTGTGTTGCACTGATAGATTTTGAAATACACTACTAATAAGTATTAACTTGTCTGTCCTCACAACATATGATTTTGAGTGACATTACATTTTTAATCCACAGAGTTTAATATGCAGGAGGAGCAGTACCAAGTGGAGCAGGGACCACTGGCTCGGACAGAGCAGCGTACAGGTCAAGGACAGATTGTACGGAGACTAGGGTGAACTGTGCAGACTGTGGACAGTGCAGGCTGTAATGCATAAACAGGAGCCTGCTCTGAAGCACAGCAAACTAACCCTAACCCTAACTTCTGGAGGTGCTGACTTCAGAGCATCATCAGTCGCCGGGGAGGTCAGTGTGCTTGCACAATAAACAGTCTCATAATTGGCTCTCTAACCCACACAGTAAACAGACTCCAAGTGGTCAGTCTCATGAATACAAGAAGTTGGATCAGCAGCAATACTCAAGTTCAGGAAGAGAAAAAATAGACTGGTTAGTAATTGACTCAAAAGCTGAATTTACAGGCATAATTTCCCCCACAGAAGACTTGGACCCCGCCTTTGTCTGCTGAGAGACAGAAGTATCTAATATCTTTACCAAAATTTGCAGATTCACAGATTGGTAAAACAGTCAGAATATTGTGGGGTTTGTGAGCGGATTCAGGGAGGGAGTGTCTTAGGAAAAACTGAGACCACCCACTCTCATTACTGGAGGATCAGGCAGGAAATATTCAGTGGAGGCAGATGTTGGGCAACTTCATAGCCCCCATTGGGTGAGGAGAAGTCTGATAACAGGACGGTTTGGTCTGGGACCTGCTAAGACTATTCAATTCGCCCAGATAGGAAGAAATAGCCTGCCACTGATCCCTGGGTCTGCTGGGTCCATTTTGTGGTTGGAACCTACTGTCAGCAGTGTTGCCAACTCCTCAGTAAGGAAAGTCGCTATTGGCTGTCCTAAAAGTCGCTAGAAGTTGCTAAATGACATCATCGCCTAATTTGCATAATTGGTCATGCTAATGTAATTGTAACCTACCTACGTTGTTGGAGAGAGAAATAACATCGTGGAAGAGACATAAAGTGAGTAAAAAACGTCCTAAATGCAGTTAGAATTTATATAGAACTACTAATTAAATTTCTTTTAGCAATTATTGTTTTTTAATGTCACAATTCCAACCCTGCTCCTTTATCAGGGCTTGGACCAGCAAAAGTGACCCGAAATAGGCACTCTGGTGGAGTTACTTTGTGTGTGTGTGTTTATAAGTAGTTTTAAACCTTGTGATCCACAAAACAGCATAAGAGTAAAAGAAGAACTGACTGCGTTACAGTCAGTGCGGGAGCAGCGGCTTCGCTCATGCGCGATTCATTTGCAGTTTGGACGCATAGGTGTGAACATCGTCTGCCCTGATAGCAGCTGGGGGAGGACTATCCTCCACCTGTGAGCGCTTTGGCATGGGTCAGGTGCCCACGGCAGCACCGCTGCTTGTTGAGAGTAAGAGCGATACACGTTTTCACGTCAAAAAGTCGTCATAAATAAGTCTCCAATAACACCAGAAAAAGTCACCAGATTTGTCGCTAGTCGCTTTTTAGAAAAAAAGTTGCTAAGGGGGTCGGAAAACTCGCTAAATATAGTCACAAAGTCGATAAGTTGGCAACACTGACTGTCAGGTTCAGTGGAGATGAGTGTGAGGACCCAAATGCAGACATGTAGAGCCAGAGGGTAAAATGAAAGCAAGTCTATATTTGGGTGGAGACAAGGAGGTGGCAAAAAGCGAAGCATAAACTATAAGAGGAAAACTAGAAACACGAACCGACTAGAGAATAACATTAGGACTGGGAGGGTAACTTGACCTTCTTACAAGAGACAAAGGAAGACTGAACCAATATATACACACACACACACACACACACACACACACACACACACACACACACA
>CAKLIZ010000636.1:114387-131046 GCA_922035795.1 Oreochromis mossambicus
ACACACACACACACACACACACACACACACACACACACACACACACAGGTGGGTGATCAGGGAAGTAGAGAGGCTTGGAACACAGCAGGGACAAATTAGGTGTAAAGGGAAGACAGGGGAAGCAAAACCGAACATAATGCACATATGACAATAACTATCAAAATAAGACAGGAAAAATGACCAACACAGAAACAGAGAGCCAGACTCATGACACACGCAAGCTTTACGCATGAAGAGACTAACAAACACAAGCCAAGGAGAGAGAGAGAACAAGAGAGAATGACATGATGGACTGGGAGACCGAAGGTGAATAAACAAGGAGACTTGACATGACACAAGATGGAAGATATTAAGAAGAAACACAGAGATGAGACTAAGGTAACAGGAAGTAACCTAATACAGTCATTTATGACTAAAGTGGAGATCTCAAATAATTTACTGGGGGGCTAACAGGGGATAGAAAACTCATAAACACAAGGAAAAATACATATAGAATGTAGAAACAAGTCCACTTCTCAAAATCAAAACAATAATGATCAACAATTTTCAAAAGGTCCAAACATAAAACACTGGGTCAAACACTCAGAACACCTTTGGGATGAATTAGAGACTGTGAGCCAGACCATCATGGTTCTCTCGGGTTCAGGTCAGGACTCTGTGCAGACTGTTAGGGTTAAAAATGACTAAATAAAGCTGTTTTGATGATTTTTATATACACAATGCAGTGTGCTGTGTTTTGAGGGTCAAAAGTCTCCAGCGGTATGTTTGGGCTGAAATATTGAGGGGAAGCAGAGGGTTTTGCTACATGCTTACACGTCATACCAGATAATGGTTAGAAGGATATTCTCTGGGCCAAGGGAGTCTGAACAGAATGTCCTGGACTAGATATATAGAATCAGTAGTAGGACAGTTTTTGTCTCTTTGTTTCCAGGAAAAAGGAGCAGATAACGGGGTGAGTGGAAGTAAGCAAAGAGGAGGTCAAATGGAGACATCAGGACAGGAAGAAGACAAAAACCGGTTATGAAGACAGATGGCTGTGTTCACATTGAGGTCCAGCGCTGTAACTTGTAATTCCAACTGCCAAAGCAAATTAATTTATATTTCTCCTGTACTTCCTTCTGAAGAAATCTGAACATGACAAGACCAGTCAGATTCTTCCACACCAAACTCACGTATCCACGTCTTTATGGACATTGCTTTGTGCACTGGTGCACAGTCGGGTTAAAACAGAAAGGGGCCATCTCCAAACTGTACCCACAGAGTTGGGAGCATGAAGTTGTCCTGGAACTAAGGGGCCGAGCCCCACTCCTAAGACACAACACCAAACCATTTTCCCCAATCCAGCAAACTTTACATGAATACTTTGCATTGTACTTGGTGATGGAAAGCTTGGATGCAGCTGCTCAGCAATAAAACTCATTCCATAAAACTCTCTACACACTATGCACCCACTGCTGCCTCTGTTCTGTGATTTTATGTGGCCTACCACGTTGTGGCTGAGTTGCTGTCATTCACAATGACTTCCTCTTTGTTATAATACCACTAACAGTTGACTGTTGAATTTTTAGGAACAAGGAAATTTCATAACTGGACTTGATGCAGAGGTGGCATCCTATTGCGGTATTACGCTGGAATTCACTGAGCTTCTGAGAGCGACCCATTCTTTCACAAATGTTTGTAGAAGCAGTCTCCGTGACTAGGTGCTTGATTTTACACACCTGTGGACATGAAAGTGATTGGAACAGCTGAATTCAATGATTTAGATGGGTGACGCTTTTGGCAATGTAGTGTAGATTCTATCAGACTAAACATTTCCAGTGTTGTAAAACTCTAAAAATTACTGACAGACTTGTGGGCGATACAAGTGGTCAATCATCACTTGAACCAAACTAGGCATTTAGAACCTTGGTCTACTCTGTGCACTCATAACAAGCTTTAAAATGTAAGCAATATAAATAGTATATGGACAGCAATTGCAGTAATATTTCTCATGGCTTATGCTATAATCTCAAGCCATCACACCATCTTCAACCACGCTACCACAAACCCTTTGCTAAAGTCACATAAAGACAACTGTAATCTTTATAAGCATGGAACAAAAGGGAGAAGCCAATTAACCACACATCCTCGCAAACTGACTGCAAGTTCACACAATAACTGGCTATTATTATGTAAGCACTGACTGGTCACATAATAACAAGCACAGTTATTTATAGCAATCTTTTTTTTTTATTTGAGCAGTGTTATCAGTGACTTTGCTACCACGTTTGTGAGCATATGCAAAGGAAGAGGGTCAGGAAGTACAAGTGATGTATTTCCAAGCATGCTTCTCCACCATGAAAACTTTGCAGAAAAGGTGTCTGTTTTAATTAGTGGAGTGTAAAATGACAGTAAATATTTGCAGAGCTAAAATGTTTTGGAACATTTTCCTGAACTTCTGCCCAATGTTTACAGCATTGATGAAACTTGATATAATCAAACATTCACCAGTGCTATTTAATAGCTTTTGGTACATTTTGTAATATAAAATACATTTTTAGGCTTGCTTTATATCAAATATAATAAAAAATGGGGTGGTCAAAAATATTAGCCCTATGTGAATGTTTGCTTTCAAAACACCGAGAGTAATTAACCAATCAGCTTTGAAACCACATCTGTGCAGTCAACTGGCTTCCTAACAACATTCAACTGCATAAAAATTCAATTCAATTCAGTTTTATTTATATAGCGGCAAATCACAACAATAGTCGCCTCAAGGCGCTTTATATTGCACAGTAGATCGTACAAAAATACAAGGTTATTATTGTACGAGGGTCCAAGGAACAGGGCACTTGAACACATGAGAGGAACTACTGTTACTGACCATTGCCAAAAACAAAAGAAATAATTCTGCAGTCAGAAAAAAGATAGTAGAGGCTCATGATAAATGAGAAGGCTACATTGTCATTTCCAAGCAATTCACAGTGTCTAGAACTGCTGTATCTTGCATCATTGCCAAGTACAAGGAGACAAATTCTGTAAGAAGCAAACCTGGGTGTGGCCGTAAGCACAAAATTTCAAGAACTCTGGAGAGGAAAATAGCCACAGATGTCAGCAAGGAACCGTGGACATCTGCCAAGACAACTGTTGCTGACCTGACCTCTTCTGGAGTTGATGTTTCAAGGAACACGGTTGTGACTGCTCTTCATCGTGGTGGACTTCAGGGGCATCGACCCAGAAGAACCCATCTACTCAAAGAGTGGCACATCACAGCCCGACTGAGGTTTGCCCATGAAGATTTGAAAGGTAAAGATGAGTTTTGAGATGTGCTGTGATCTGTTGCTTATGCTTGGCGAAGAAAGGCACAGGCCTTCAACCCCAGGAACACAGTTGGGAACATCATGCTGTGAGGCTGTTTTGCAGCCTCAGGCACAGGGAGCCTTGTTTGGTTGCATGGCATCATGAAAAAAGAAATTATGTTGACATTTTGAAGGAGAATATGCAGAAATCTGCTCATAGTCTAGGCTTAGGTTGTCACTGGGTCTTCCAACAAGACAATGACCCAAAGCATACATCAAAATTAGTCCAACAGTTCCTCAAGGATACCAAAACCAAGATCCTGGAGTGGAAAGCACAGAACCCAGACCTCAATCCTATTGAGAATCTGTGGCGAGTGCTCAAAGTGAATGTCCATGCTTGGAAAGCATTCAATTTGGACCAGCTAGAACAATTTGAAATAGAGGAATGGGCCAAAATCCCTCAGGAGACCTGTACCAACCTAGTAAAGACCTACTCTAAGAGATTGTTGGCAGTTGTGGCTCAGAAAGTGTACAGTATTGACTATTAATGGCCATGGGGCTAATAATTTTGGATGTCTCATTGTTGCCCTTCTTTTTTCAACTTGATGTATCAATAAAATGTCCTAATTAAACTTAGTGGACATTGTTATTTTGGAAACAGATACACTATACAAAACAAAGACTTGTTGTTAATGGTCACTTTCACACTTAAATCATGAGTGTTCTCTAATTTCATAACGGGGGCTAATAATTTTGGCCTCAATTGTATCTGTAAATGCAATCCAGTCCTGTCTGGCAGCTTTTGCAATCAGAATTGTGATCCGAATGCACTGTTGTGCCAAACATATTTCACTTTTCTAAGAACAACTATATAAAATCCCTATGCGCTCGTCTTATTTGTGTGAATCTTTTAAATGTTTATTTATTGATTTATATTTCTCTTATTTCAGTTATTATATGTGGTATAGTATGAGTATGTCTAAGGCAGGACAGGCAGGGAAAAAAAGGAAATGGGGGATGGGGAAATAGGGGAAAATATAATGAAAAGATAGATAACAAATAGAAATACACAATGTATTGCCAACTGCTGCACCTGTAAAAAAAAGACACTCTCTCTGTGTGAGAGAGTGTCTGTGTATTTGTCATTGTCACAAATGAATTTGAAAATGAGGGTGGGAAGCTGTAATAACGCCCCCACAGAAGCCACAGGAGATGGAACCAGGACAACCGCACGATCAACAGCCCCAAAGAGTACTGAAGACCTGAGGCCACACATCTCAGTGACATCCGAACATCCATCCAAGCAAGAGACGGAAGAAGGCCCCAGATGGGGTACCCATGGCCAAAGCAAGAGAGTCCCAGAGGACCAGAGGCAACGGCCAGTCGACCCTGCTAAAGGCCGGTCACCTGGTTCAAGTTTAGAACAGGGTCCCAGGGCCCCAGGTGCCAAAGAATAACCCAGCAATGAGCAGAACCCTGCCCCTGAAAAGGAGGAGTGTTGGGTGGGTTTTCCGTGCAGTGTGTATGGAAGACTGTTTCCGCCACCAAAAAAAAAAAGTATCCATAACTCGAAATTTCGAGTTATCTTTCTTAAAATTTCTTGTTATGTTCTCGAAATTTCGAGAAAAGTAGCTTCAAATTTTGACTTACTTTTCTCAAAATTTTGAGTTAATAACTGAAAATTTCGAGTTAGTGCTGCCAATCAATAATCTACATAAATGATGTCATTTTCTTGTTACCCGGAAGCTGAAGCCCCCAGCTACAAATGGTACAGCTAAGCTACCAGTATTACAGCCAGTTGTGAATGCACATATTGCTGATTATTTTCAGCGTGGCTTCACAAATGATGAAATCCTTGTGTTATTAGCTGAATCACATGGCATTACTATCAGCAAACGTACTCTCAAAAACGCCAGTTTGTTGCAGTCCGGTTTTCAGTGCGCGTTCCACGTAGATTCCTGATTGGCAGAGCTAACTCAAAATTTCGAATTACTTTTCTCAAAATTTCGAGTTAATAAGTCGAAATTTTGAGAAAGTGTGAAGAGGCAACGCCGGTCTCTCTCCGATTCTTTTTGTCTTGGTAGAGATCGCGCAGAGATATTTCCATGTTTCACACAATCCTTTTATTACCCATTATTCTTACAGATGCATCTGGAGATCAGCACACTGCATCCTATGCAGTCCTATTGTAAAGGCTGATCTCAAGAATTCCACACAACAGTTACAGTTATAACCTCTGGTCTCCTCCCCCCTACAGTAAACACCCCCACAATGGACAAACACTGGTAGAGTGGCCAGGGGTGCTGACACCCTGACCCCCATCTCCTTTTAAGGTTGTGTCTGTTTGCCCTTTGTCTGCCCCTCACCCTCAGTAACTCTTGCTACAGTCCTGGGGGTGGGGGTTAGTTGTCCTCCTGCCCTGCACCCCAGTTCTTTGTTCCCATTCCAGGCCTATTTTCGATTTTGTATTCTTACACCCATTAACCGCCATATTATAGTATTGCAAGCAATCTCAAACTATATTCTCTTTAACTCTGATCTATATTAAGCAATCTATTCTCAACAAAGGATAACTCAAAATTTCGAGTTATGGATGCATTTTTTTTTTTTTTTTAGTGGCGGAAACGGACTTCCACAAGTGAGAGTGTATGTGTAACCCACATAAAATGAGGGTACCACTTTAAGAAGTGATAGATATGAGGAAAGATGGACAGCCTGCTCAACTAATCAGAATACACAGGTTCCAGTATGTTTTGACCAATGGGAAAGCAGCCTGCCGCTGTGTGTCCCACCCACCTGTTCTGTGTTTGCAGCTACATGTGGGTGTAGTCCTGTGCTGGTGGGAGAAAAAGAGTGCTGTGCTGTAGTGATTAGTGATGGGATTTCCGGCTGTTTTTAGAGAACCGGCTCTTTCGGCTAATAACCGGCTCCTAACCAGCTCTTCAGGTTGTTTTGTTGCTTTACTTAATTTATTATTAACAACAATATAAAATTATGCACAAAAGGAATTACTAATGTAAAAAAAAAAAAAACCTGTGGTTTTATTTATATATTTATATATGTATATATATAAATATATACGGTGGCCCCTAGAGACAAAGCACGTACAAACTCCAAAAAGCACGTACAAACTCCAAAACACATTTCTAGCATTAACTGAACTTCCAAAACAGAGCTACCTACATCACTTAAAGATTGTGAAATCATTATGTAGTTTTAGGTTGCATTTAACTATTGACTTAGAAGAACGTGACAACTATTACATTTATTAAACTGATTTGTATTACATTAGACTGCTGATTTATTGTGAATGAATGATATTGTTTTATGATGCATGATACTGCTGAGTTATAAGAAATACTGTTTTCAGAGAATCATGGCCTTATTTGTCTGATTAGAAAAGAACAGAATATAATAATAATAATAATAATGATAATGGATTGGATTTATACAGCGCTTTTCAAGGCACCCAAAGCGCTTTACAATGCCATTATTCATTCACGCTCGCATTCATACACTGGTGGAGGCAAGCTACAGTTGTAGCCACAGCTGCCCTGGGGCAGACTGACAGAGGCGAGGCTGCCATATCGTGCCATCGGCCCCTCTGGCCAACACCAGTAGGCGGTAGGGTAAAGTGTCTTGCCCAAGGACACAACGACCAGGACAGAAAGGCCAGGACAGAAAGGCCGGGGATCGACATACTACACAGGAAGCCAAGGTCATAGCTTAGGCTCACTGAGAGAGAGAAAAATGTGGATGTTTAGGTTTTATGACTTTGGAGGGGGGCTGAAGCTATAAGAATGTGACAAACGGTCAGACACGTTGAGATCAGGCGGACACCCTCCCGCGCTCATCTCCCCTCCGGATGGTTAATGCTCAGAAGTGTTTGTATGGAATAATGAGAATTGTATGGAATAAAGAGATGATTGATTGAGCATTTATACACCGAGTGTTGTTCTTCCTTCAGCCCAAAGATTAAAGAATTGGAATATTTAACAGTTGACATGTACAAAGCCACTTGACTTGACAAAATGTGCTTAAAAACTGGAATCACAGACAAATTGCAGAAAATTGAAAAACTGTGCAAATACCAGCAGGGAAACCTCTTATTGTGTTTTTGGGTGCTGTGATGAATATAAAGTCTAACAGCTGCTGGTAGGAAGGACCTGTGATTATGTTCCTTTGTACACCTGGGATGCAGCAGTCTGTCACTGATGGACCTCTCCTGTTCTGCAACAGCTTCATACATGGGGTGCGAGACATTATCCAAGAGTGATGTTATTTTTGCCAGTTCTTCTGTCTCCGACCACTTGCACTGGGTCAAGGGGGCATCCTGGAACAGAGATGACCTTCCCAATGAGCTTACCCAACTGCTTCCTTCTCAACTGTATATAAGCTGTTGTTCCAACAGACAACACCATAGAAGATGGATGACACTCGAAAAGATCTCAGTCAGTGGACTCATAGGAGACAACTAAGGGTTCAGTGTCTAGCCCAAGGACATATGGGCAAGATACACATTTAATTACATTTTATTTTTACAGGGTCTACCATATTATTTGTACAGGGTCTACCGTATTATTGTAAGGTAGACCCTAGAATAATACATACAGAGAATAACTCATCAATCATATGACCCCCTATGAGCAAGTACTTTGGCGACAGTGGGAAGGAAAAACTCCCTTTTAACAGGAAGAAACGCCCCTCCAGAACCAGGCTCAGGGAGGGGCGGGGCCATCTGATGCGACTGGTTGGGGTGAGAGAAGGAAGACAGGATAAAGACATGCTGTGGAAGAGAGACAGAGATTAATAACAAGTATTATTCAGTGCAGAGAGGTCTGTTCATACATAGCGAGTGAGAAAGGTGACTGAAGAAGAAATACACATGGAGAAGAAGAGCCCTGAGGAGGGGGATGACTTGAGCGATCTAGCAACCCCCACCTCAGTGCAAGCACCTACAGTTTAGTTTTATTTATGTTATTACTAAAAACCAGTGAGTGGTATTAAGAAGCAGGGTATATATAAATTCACCAGGCAGAAAGAGAGTGAGAGGTGGAGAAAATAGGACCTTTAATCCAGTTGTGGCTCCCAGCAAATACCTGTCTCTGCAATGTTTTTATTGTTTTAATAACGTCAGCACTGCACTGGATTTGTCCTGATCCTGAAAAATTATAAATATTGATTTGTACGATGGGAGAGTGGACTGAGCGGGAAGGGGGAAGCCCATCTCTTTGTCAAAGCGCCAATAACAGATCCAGATTTATAATTCTCTGAGCTGTCACGCTGATAGAAGTGTGGATCAGTGCTGATACTGAATTTCCTGCTTAGCCTTTGAGGAGATTCTGTTTGTCATCTTACTTACCTCTAGCTCTGTGAAAGCCTGTTCAATGCCATTTTGTTATGGTTATTCACATAATTTCACAGGATGCCACAGATGAAGAGCCGCAGTTTAAAAATAAAGCTTATCTTTCCAAATGTTAAGTGAGAAGGTTGAAAATAGTTTTGAGTCAGTAGCTGACTTTTAAATGACTGCTTTTAAATTTTCAGTACTGAAATTGGAGAATGTTTGTTTTATCCTGCCTCACAGAGGCACTAATGATGAAAGTGAGAACACACTTGTGCCACCAGTTCAGTCTCATTGCTAAGCTATGAAAACTCGAGGCTAAAAGTCAAGTCCTTCTAAGCTGTAATAAAATTGTGGAAATGCATATTTGTCTGTCAGACGCTGGACTACTCATTACTGTAACTATATTATAGCTATATTACTATAGCTATATTTAGCTACTGAATATTTGTTAGTTTTAGTCTTGTTGGTTAGGCTGTTTTTTTCCTGGTTTAGTTGACTAAGAAATTAGTCACCAGGAACGTCCCTATTTCAACTATTTCACAAAACTATATATAGCATTGCCTTAATGGTGTCTGAATTGTAGCTATCATATCACTTTGAAAATATACCAATCAAATGTGAGATATAAGGGCATTTTGCCAGTGTGTGAATGTGTGTGTGAATGGGTGAATGACTGGATATGTAAAGCGCTTTGGGGTCCTTAGGGACTAGAAAAGCGCTATATAAATACAGGCCATTTACCATTTACAGGCCATTTGATGTCAACATACAAATGAAAAAGATAGAAAAAAAATATGGATCAAAATCAGGGAGGTGGTGACATGTAGTCAGGGTAAGGCAACAGTAAACTTTTAACCCTGCTTCTGAATATAGGTGTAGCCAGCTAAAAAAAAATTGGGATTTGTTCCTTCTGAAAATGTCTGTGAGATCTGAAAAGGGATGCCATACAACAGAAAACTTGCAGAGTGGCATTACTAAAATACTTCTTGATGCATTCTCAATCATCCAGGAAAGTAAATCTCCAAAAGTTGAATCTGTTCATCTGGACATACGTTACATCTCTCTTCACTTGCATCCCAGTCACGGAAGCGTTGGAGGTAGTTCGTAAAAGATTACAGGATGACACCAACCTCAGTAACAGGACCACTCTCAGCATCGACCAAGTGTGTTTGCTTTTGGAACTGTGTCTTCATTCCACCTACTTCACATACAAGGGTCAGTTCTACAGACAGAAACATGGGTGTGCCATGGGCTCCCCAGTTTCACCCATCGTGGCCAATTTGTACATGGAAGAAGTGGAAAAGAGGGCTTTGCTATCCTA
This sequence comes from Oreochromis mossambicus, assembly GCA_922035795.1. Lineage (NCBI taxonomy): Eukaryota > Metazoa > Chordata > Actinopteri > Cichliformes > Cichlidae > Oreochromis > Oreochromis mossambicus. The sequence continues at coordinate 124,334 of CAKLIZ010000636.1, forward strand.
CCCTGGAACACCACCAAGCCATTGGTTCAGATATGTGGATGACACCTGGGTGAAAATCAAATCTCAGGACATACTACATTTCACGGATCACATTAACTCGGTGGACCGACACATCAAATTCACCAGGGAGGATATGAAAAGTGGCAGGTTAGCCTTCTTAGACTGTGAGATTTCCATCAGTAATGGGGGACATCTAAAGGCTGACGTGTACCGTAAACCTACACATACGGATCAGTATCTAAGGTTTGACTCTCATCATCCACTGGAGCACAAACTGGGTGTCATCAGGACGCTACAACACAGAGCGAACACCATCCCCACTGACACAGCGGCCAGGGAGGCAGAAGAACAGCACATCAAGAAGGCCCTGAGTAAATGTGGTTATCCCAGCTGGACTTTTGTCAAAGCTGGAAAGGCACCTAAAGAAAGCTCCAGCCGATCCAGGAGAGAAGGACAACCGCTGCCCAAGCGAAAACCTGTAGTGATCCCATATATGTCAGGAGTATCGGAACAGTTGAGACGCATTTTTTCTAAACACCGCGTCTCTGTGGCTTTTAAACCCCAAAATACGCTGCGCCAAAAACTGGTCCACCCCAAGGATCGGGTCCCCCGACACAAACAGAGTAACATAGTGTACGCTGTTAAGTGCCAGGAGGATTGCCAGGATTTATACATCGGGGAAACCAAACAACCCCTAGCGAAGCGGATGGCACAACACAGAAGAGCTACCTCGTCAGGCCAGGACTCTGCAGTCTATTTACACCTACAGGCCAGTGGACACTCTTTCAATGATGAGGATGTACACATCCTGGACAGGGAAGAACGCTGGTTTGAGCGCGGAGTCAAGGAGGCCATTTACGTGAAAAGGGAAAGACCATCTCTGAATGGAGGAGGGGGCCTAAGGGTACATCTGTCACCATCTTACAATGCTGTGATTGCAGCCATTCCCCAACTCTCTGTGAATGGTACTCATGGCCATTGATCAGTGTTCTTTGATCAGTGGGTTTTGGTCAGTGATTGTTGATCAATGGTCATGGGAATTTGCATAATTATAATTAAGGAACTGACCTCACAGCCCATTGTTCCTTCAGTGGGCTGGTTTCAGTCGTTATGCAAATGTACTGTTTATAAGGTTTGGGGAAACCTGCAGTCAGCTGAGACTGAAGAAGTCACTTGGATGAGTGACGAAACGTTTCTCCCACAAAACGCTACGTCCAGATGAACAGATTCAACTTTTGGAGATACTAAAATACTTCTGTTCCACAAATGTTGCTGTATGTGTAAAATGTCAGTAAAATGGAATGCATTGCCCTAAAACCTGGACATACAGTGGTGTGGAAAAGTGTTTGCCCTGTTCCTAATTTCTTATTTTTGTTTGTTGTCATATTTAAATGTTTTGGATAATCAAACAAATTTAAGTATTAAACAAAGATGACAGAAGTAAACACAAAATGCCCTTTCTAAATCAAGGTTTTTATTATTAAGGGGCCGCTGTCACTTGGTGTTCGCTCTCTCTGCGGTAGAGTATCACTTCCTGTTCCTGCTCAAACACATAGTGGTGTTTTTGAGGAGCTTATCTGCTTAGCAATTTAATTAAAAACTTTTAGATAACTTCTGTTTTCATAGTTTAATCTTCACGTCCTTCATCCGAAGCAGACTCTCTGTGTACTTACTACCTAATTTATAGCCAAAGTATTCACTCACTGTCTCTTTACTGTTTCGCTAGCTTAGCTTAGCTCGTAGCCGACTCGTTAGCACCATGGCTACTTCACCTGTCCCTCCTGCTCATTGTGTCAGATGTTTAGTTATTCCTCAGCCTCCTTTAGCAGTAGTGATACTTGTAACAAATGTAGCATATTTGCAGCTCTGGAGGCCAGGATTACTGAATTGGAGAATCAGCTTCGCACCCTTGATTCACCCATACCTATCCAGCCCCTGAAGATAGCGTAGGCCCCGCTAGCTGTTCCCCGGCAGACCCCAAGCAGCTGGGGAAAGAGGGCGGCTGGGTGACGGTGAGGAGGAAGCATAGTCTTAAACAGAAGCCCCAGGTACACCACCAACCTGTTCATGTGTCTAACCGTTTTTCCCCACTCGGCGACACACCCGCCGGGGGTCAAACTCTGGTAATTGGCGATTCTGTTCTCAGACATGTGAAGCTGGAGACACCGGCAACCATAGTCAATTGTCTTCCAGGGGCCAAAGCAGGCAACATTGAGGGAAATTTAAAACTGCTGGCTAAGGGTAAACGTAAATTCAGTAAAATCATAATTCACGTCGGCAGTAATGACACCCGGTTACGCCAATCGGAGGTCACTAAAATCAATATTGAATCGGTGTGTAACTTTGCCAAAACGATGTCGGACTCTGTAGTTTTCTCTGGTCCCCTCCCCAATCAGACCAGGAGTGACATGTTTAGCCACATGTTCTCCTTAAATTGCTGGCTGTCTGAGTGGTGTCCCAGAAACGATGTGGGCTTCATAGATAATTGGCAAACCTTCTGGAGGAAACCTGGTCTTGTTAGGAGAGACAGCATCCATCCCACTTTGGATGGAGCAGCTCTCATTTCTAGAAATATGGACCAATTTATTGAACCCCCCCAAAATATGACTATCCAGAGTTGGGACCAGGAAGCAGAGTTGCAGTCTTACACACCTGTCTGCAGCTTCTCTCCTCCTGCTACCCCCCCAAAAACCGATCTCCATTGAGACTGTGTCAGCTCCCAAACAGACAAAAAACAAACTAAAAACCAGCAATAAACAACTTAAACATAAAAAAATCACAAAGAAAGAACAATACAGTATCCACATCTGAACCAAAGAGTAAAACAGTGAAATGTGGATTATTAAATATTAGGTCTCTCTCCTCCAAGTCTCTGTTAGTACATGACTTAATAATTGATCAACAAATCGAATTACTCTGCCTTACAGACACCTGGTTGCAGCAGGATGATTATGTTAGTTAAAATGAATCAACACCCCCGAGTCATTCTAACTACCAGAAATCTCGAAGCACAGGCCGAGGGGGCGGTGTGGCAGCAATTTTTCACACCAGCCAATTAATCAACCAAAGACCAAGACAGACTTTTAATTCATTTGAAAGCCTGATGCTGAGCCTTGCCCACCCCAGCTGTAAAACTCAGAAACCAGTCTTACTTGTTACCATCTATCGTCCACCTGGGCCTTACACAGAGTTTCTGTCTGATTTCTCAGACTTTTTATCTGATTTAGTGCTCAGCTCAGATAAAATAGTTATTGTGGGTGATTTTAACATTCATGTAGATGCTAAAAATGACAGCCTCAACATCGCATTGAATCTGTTATTAGACTCAATTGGCTTCTCTCAAAATGTAAAAGAACCCACCCACCACTTTAATCACACTCTAATCACTTCTAGTTGTCTCTTCGTGTTTTTTCTCGCTGGATGAACCGCTTGCTCCTGTGCGCAGGATTCTCTTTCCCTTGGAGCCCTGGGCGAGCTGAGTGGCTGGTGTGTTGTGTTTTTGGAACTGTGTGACGATTTCCTCGTGTGTGAAGAGCCCCTGTTTCTGGACCTCCCCTGTGCCCCTCTGGATTCCCACCTCTCTCTCACCTCTCTCTCTCTCAGCACACTGCAGTCCTATGCGGTCCTATTCTAAAGGCTGATCTAAAGAATTCCACACAACAGTTACAGTTATAACCTCTGGTCTCCTCCCCCTACAGTAAAACACCCCCACAATGGAAATACACTGGTAGAGTGGCCAGGGGTGCTGACATCCTGACCCCCATCTCCTTTTAAGGTAGTGTCCATTGGCAATAGGGCTTTGGAGTTGACGTCACGTCGGAATGTATTGTGGGAGCGCGGCGCCATCTTCCGGGGCCACGAATCAAAACAAACACACTGTTTTGGAATGACGACTACAAGAAACATTCTTAAAAGCAGCTCAAAAGAAAATGGACGGTATAGAGACCGATTGCGTCCAGAGGCGAAGCGGCGGTACTTGCAAAAAATAGAGTGCATCGCAAATGTGGACCCATATGAAATACGGCTGTGGAGTAAAGACCCCGACAACTTACCGCCATTGTCCTACCCCAATATCTTTACGTATCTTGGGGCAATCATGGCTCAAGAGTTGGGAGTTCACCTCAAGGTTGCCGGTTCGAGCCCCGGCTTGGACAGTCTCGGTCATTGTGTCCTTGGGCTTCACTTCACCCGTTGCCTACTGGTGGTGGTCAGAGGGACTGGTGGCGCCAGTGTCCGGCAGCCTCACCTCTGTCAGTGCGCCCCAGGGTGGCTGTGGCTACAATGTAGCTTGCCATCACCAGTGTGTGAATGTGTGTGTCAATGGGTGGATGCTTTGGGGTCCTTAGGGACTAGCACTATACAAATACAGGCCATTTACCATTTATCTTGTTTGTGGAGTAAGCACTTACACTGCGAAGCAGTTTCGTAATTACAAGTCGCTGGAGGCGCACATCCAATTTACTAACAGCTGGGTGCAAGATTTGGCTATTTTCAAGCCGCCAAACTGTGAGTACGTCGTCATTCAAACCAAGGTAAGTCAGCTGGAGTGCATAGAGTGTAATAGCCATTGTTCACACCCCACCACAATTAATGTTATACATTAATCAATGAACTGCTAAAATCTCGTTGTCATATTATGTGTCCATAATTGTAAAGTTGGTGCAAACTACCACATTGATAATCACTCCAGTCGATGTTTGTTCGTAATTTCAATAACCTCCGAGACCACCAACGATAATATTATTAAGCTATAAAGAGTGATATGAACTGACCACTCTAGCTGACCATTTTAACTGAAGAACTTTGTAATGGATGTTTTGAGTTCAGGTGGAGTTCCTAAACAGCATGTAAGCCTTTTTCTTTGCTCTTTCTTGTTATCATTTGGAGCTGGACTGGCTTAAAGAAATGAACTCTTAACTAGAAAAATTTGCATTTCCTGCGAAAATGCAATGTGGATGCTGGAACGCTGAAGCTGTCAGCTGAAACTAGCTGAAAAAGCTGAAAAGTTGCAGAAATTGTAAAAACTGTGAAGAATCAAAGGAACTTTGCTAAAATGTAGTAACTTAGCAGAACTGTAATATCTTAGAGGAAACATAATACTTGGCAGAAATACAATAGCATAGCAGAACTTAGCAAAAATATTGTAACTTACCAGAAACACGATAACTTCTCAAAAATACAAGAATTTAGGAGAAATAGTATAAGATAACAAAAAGAATATATTTAGCCAAACATTCTTAAACATTACAGAAATACTATGATTTAGAAAAAATGTACAACATAGCAGAAATGCTGTGATTTACCAGAGACACTGTAATATACTATTAATATTGAAATTTTAAATAAATACTATGTTTTAGCAAAAATACTCCAGTTTAGCACAAATATTATAACATAGCAGAAATACTATTCTATAGCAGAAATGCTATATTTAGAAAGAAAAATATAATATAGTAGAAATACTATGATTTAGCAGAAATCCTACAATATAGCTTAATAACAATGATTTAGAACAGATACTATGATTGAGCAGAATAGTAATAACTTAAGTGAAAATATTGGAAAGGTAAAATGACAAGCTGAATAAAAAGGAACACGGTTAAGTTCGCTCAAAACTAATTTTTGTTCACCTGTGAAAAAAATAAAATAAAAATACATTTAGAAAAAAAACAAATAAGAAAAGTGAAATACAATGATTTAGAAGAAATACTATGACTTCGTACAAATACAATGTTTTGGTTCGAATAATATGATTTGCAAAAAATTCTACGATTTCGCTCAAATACTATGAAATTGCAGAAATACTATGATTTTGAAGGAATACTATGATTTTGTAGAATTACTATGCCTTAGTAGTAATACTATAGCATAGCAGATATACTGTGATTTTGCAGACATAGTATGTTTTTGCACAAATACTACAATTTTGCTCAAATACTATGAAATTGCAGTAATACTATGATTTTGAAGGAATTCTATGATTTGTTAGAAATACTATGCATTAGTAGTAATACTATAACATAACAGATATATGATGATTTTGCAGACATTCTGGTTTTACACAAATACTATAATGTGGCAGTATACTATGTGTTAGCACAAATACTATGATTTGCTATAAATACTATGATTTGGCACATATACTATATTCAGCAGAGATACTATAACAAAACAGAAAGTCTACGACTTAGTAGTAATACTATAACATAATAGATATACTATGATTTTGCAGACAGTGTATGTTTTTGCACAACTAGCACAATGTGGCTGAAATACTGTGATTTGGCACAACTACTATGATTTAATACAAATACTCTTATTGGCAGAAATACTATGCCTTAGTAGTAATACTATAACATAACAGATAGACTGTGATTTTGCAGACATAGTATGTTTATTCACAAATACTACGATTTCGCTCAAATACTATGAAATTGCAGTAATACTATGATTTTGAAGAAATGCTATGATTTGGTAGAAATGCTATGGCTTACTAGTAATACTATAACATAACAGAAATTTTAATTGGGCACAAATACTCTAATTTGGCACAAATACCATGATTTGGCAAAAATATACCATGATTTAGCAGAAATACTATGATTGAGCAGAAGTACTAAGATGTAGTAGAAGTACTTTGATTTAACAGAAATACTATTATGGAGGAGTAATACTTTCTGCAATCAGAGGTACTGCTTCTGTCTGCTTCATCA
>CAKLIZ010000637.1:0-35714 GCA_922035795.1 Oreochromis mossambicus
TGTGTATGTTTCTCCCCTTCTGTCGCCTAGCAGAGGGGATCGTAACAGGTTGTGTGATCGCTGTGGAGATAGACGGGTGTTAGAAATATATATATGGTGTATCATTTCAAAAGCAGGATGTGTTTGGCTCTTTTGATTTATTTATGCCTATACTCACACTTTGTTCTGTGTTATTCCGGATGGCCCCGCTTCTTGACACGCTGTGTACTCTGTCTCGGACCTGGTGTATTAGTACGTTTGTAAATATTTAAAACCTTTTTTCCTTTAAATTGAGTGTCATGTATAGAGACATGTATACATACCTAACGTAAGGCTTGGTCTTATTGCCCCCTCTTCTGTAGGTTTTTCTGGACAACTTATTGATCCTGTACCCGGGGGATAAGCACTGTTAATACAAGGTTTAAACAGAACACACACACACACATATTTAAAACATGTGTAACACTATATTTACCTTGTGTTTTTTAGAGGTGTTGTTTGCCCTATATAGCTTTGTGATCCTGTAGAAAGAATGAGAAATACACATTTAAATGTTACTATGTGTGAAACAGGTAAGATTGCTTCTAAACAATGAGGCACAAGCTGTTTTGTGTGAGAAGAAGAAAAAATACAAATCTTGTGTAAGTGTCGCGTGGGGTGTCCCTGTGTACCAAGTTCCTAAAAATCAGGCTTTTGTTTAGAAGAGAAAACAGTTTGAATATTTTTTGATATACAGTTGTATAAATTTAAGAATCCGTTAATAGTCTTGTTTTACCTACCATATATGCTGTCCATGTTAAAAAGAACGCTCTTAGGGTTGTTGTCCGTGCTGATGAACGAAGTGTTATGCTCTCAATGACCGATGTAAAGGGTTAGTGTGGCTGATTAGGGCCTTTTTATATAGGTGGGGCTTGTTTCAGCTGACCTCTGAGATGCAGAGATAAAGGTGTAAACAAAAGGTGATGCCTGTTTGGAGGATGGTCAGTAGAAAGTGTAATGGCATGATAAAAGGTGAAAGTGTAATGGTGGCACCGATGGCCCTGGCACCGCCGGCCCTCAGTGAGTGTGGCTGATTAGGGTATTTTATATAGGTGTGGGGCTTGGTTTCAGGTGGCCTCTGAGATGCAGAGATAAAGGTGTAAACAAAAGGTGATGCCTGTTTGGAGGATGGTCAGTAGAAAGTGTAATGGCATGATAAAAGGTGGAAGTGTAATGGTGGCACCGATGGACCTGCCATAAGATAAAGGAGACTGTTTGTATTGAAAACTATGGCAGTACAATTGAGATGCTCTTGATAAGGATGACCTCTTCTGCTGCCTGTAGGGGGTCTAACTGTAACCCCCCTCTGTCTAGCTGTTGCAGAATTAAGAATCCCTGTTTATTTCTAAAGGAATGCCTGCTGTTTGTGGTATTCTGTTTGAAACTATTAACCTCTGTGTGTTTCAGAGCCCTAAAGAAAAAAGCAAAATACCCCTAAAACTAGTTAAATTAAAAGTAAAATGCTCTCAAGGCCCGATGTAAAGTAGTGAGGAAAAATACAGGGTGTTTGATTAGGGCGTTTTTATGTAGGTGTGGGGCTTGTTTCAGGTGACCTCTGAGATGCAGAGATAAAGGTGTAAACAAAAGGTGATGCCTGTTTGGAAGATGGTCAGTAGAAAGGGTAATGGCATGATAAAAGGTATGGTGGCACCGATGGACCTGGCACCGCCGGCCCTCTGCCATAAGATAAAGGAGACTGTTTGTATTGAAAACTATGGCAGTACAATTGAGATGCTCTTGATAAGGATGACCTCTTCTGCTGACTGTAGGGGGTCTAACTGTAACCCCCCTCTGTCTAGCTGTTGCAGAATTAAGAATCCCTGTTTATTTCTAAAGGAATGCCTGCTGTTTGTGGTATTCTGTTTGAAACTATTAGCCTCTGTGTGTGTGTGAATATGTGTTTTTAGAAGGTGGAAAAAACTTTCTGTTTAAAAACTATTAGCCTCTGTGTGTTTCAGAGCCCTAAAGAAAAATACCCCTAAACTAGTTAAATTAAATCATCTATGTCTAAATAACAGAACTCTGAGACCTATACAATCCTTTAAAAAAGAGTTTAATTAAAACACATAATGGTTTCATTAAATAAAAGGCTATTAAACACATGTAAACACATATGACCTCTGAACTCACAAGTCCGTTCACGCGCAAAGTCCGTTCGCGCGCACACATGGACGCGGATGAAGATCAGCAGCTCAGCTGATCAATGAATTGACATCTATCAGTCATTTCATGAGATGAAGTCATCAGCAGACATTTGTTCTAACTGTGTGATAAATGTCAGAACGTCAGGGCTCTGCTTTAGTCACTACTTGATGATCATTGGCTCATTGTTGAATCCAGGGGCCCAGTCTGACCTCTGACCCTTTGCTGCAGGTCTTCTGTGTTATCTCCACTTTCATGTCTGATCTTCTGCTGTATCGTCCAAAATAAACATCTGAATCATTTCCAACACTTCAGCAGATCTTTAGTTTGGGCAGCACAGTACAAAATAACACATATTGTACTATACTGCCCACTTCCTGATCTTATTGGATCTGTGTGTGAGGTTGGTGAAGGAAACACATGTTTACTGAGTGAATCGCTGCCATTAGGAACTAGTTTTTATATCACAGCCTACAAATCACACAGGACCATTTCTGCAAGTGAAAAGTCCTAATTGGAGGAAAATAATTGTGTAGTTTGTGCGACTGTTGTTTGTAAATGAAGAATTGTCCCAACTACATGTGCTGCTGACCTTTGACCTTTTCTTTAGGTGCACAGAGGAGTCTGTGGAAACATCCAGAGCTGAGGCAGTGCTACAGATGTCTTCAAATAAAGTGGTGTATTATCCATGTTTTCTATGGATCACATCAATATACTGATCTAACAAGCCCCCTTTTTGTGGATTTTAGAGCCTCTGACTTTTGCTGCGTCTGCGTCTCATTTCAAGCACAAGAGCAAGAAGTGGATGAAGAAATGGGGCGAGTGGGGTCAGTGTGGTGCATGTCAGCTGTGCTCATGCTTTCACAAAGAACATGTGTATTCATTGGCAGCATTAAGGTGCACTTTAGTCTTCATAATAATAAAGTATTGTGACTTTATTATTGTGAATCCTCACAGTCATGTTGCAGCTCTGCTTTGCTTTAAGAAAATGTTCTACCAGGATGTTACTTTCCTAAACGTGTTCTCCAAATGTTCCCAAAGACTTTGTTCTAAGTAGTTCTACATGATGAAACATTCACACTAAGTTTAAGAAGGACACACAAACACCATCTGTCCTTTCATCATGTGTACAAACGTGTTCAGATGTCAAATGTACCGTGAATGGATGCAAATGTGGATCGTTCCAATAAAATGAGACAGTTTTGTAAGTGGATCACAGTTTGAAGTTCATTGAAACCTATAAGAACATGTTATTCAAACCAACTTTATCCAACAGGAAGAAGCATCAGGGGAACAGGAAACATTCAAACATGTTTACTGTAAGAACTGCACAAAGGAAGGAAACACAATCCTACACACGACCACTTTAAAATGGACATTTAGCTTCTCAAACATCAGGGAGTGCTGCAATAACAACACTGTGCCCATTCTGATCAGACTGAAAGATTTATAGAGATTTATCCATGTGCTGGAAAAGGATTTGATATCAACATATATGCAGATTAGTAGGAGCAGTTTCTTCATATTGATTTAGAGTTCAGTACTAGGAATATGTAGAATTAACATCTGTGTACATGACGAGTGATGAAAACTTTCAAAGGACGTCAGAATTGGTGTCTCTATCTGTGACTGTCCCAGAGGAACCTACCTGAGGGATTATTAAAGATCTGTCTATCTAGAAAGACTTGCATTGATTCACAGTGTACAATTCTTTCTAATCTATTAACATCTTCCTCCAAATCCTGTTTCTGCTGCATCAGAAGGGCTCAAACCTCCTGCTGTTGTCTGCTGGACCATCAATTCTACTTTATGATGATCTTCAAAGATAAAAACGTGAGTTTATTTGTGAACTCTGTGAAATGATGTTTAGTTTGAACCAATCCTGTGTCAGCTGCAGCCACATCATTGCCACGCATACAAATGGCTGCGTTCCTGTTTAGACCTGCTGGCTGTCAATGGGCTTCATTCCATTTCAGACTGCCGGTGGTCGCTGTCATCTAAACTCAACATGGCTCCTGTGTTAGAAGAGCCTCTGATTTTAAATTTGCACATTGAATAGTTTCTTTCCAACACTGTGGAGCTACCAGCCCAGTATATGTAGCCCACAGTAGATGGAGTTATCAAGCTGCACTGACAAACATCAGGACTCATGTGATCCCTACATGTGGACCTTTCACACATGGATCCAAGTGCAGATTCAACTCTGCATTACATTTGACTTCAGCTGTTACACACTTTCATTTTCTAGCTGTGTCACTTCCTGCTTTTTGGATCAGATAGTTTATCCATGTCCACAAATGTTTGGCTGCATATTTGTATCATCTATATTTTCCAGTCTTCATACAGCCGATATTTCATGTGAACTCCAATCTGCCACCTGCCATCACGTTTTCAGGGTTCATTCAGTGTTGAAATGTAGGACAAACAGCAGCACATGTTCTCTAAATGTTTGCAGTTTAAATGAAGCTGATACTACATGAGACATTTTCCACATTTATTGTCTTTGAACAGAGAATAATAAAGCCATCAAACATATACAGGCTGTGCAAATACAAACTTCTGTGGTGCATTTGATGACCTGCAGAGGAGAACAAGTCGGGCTTTTCAGCCCTAACACAACCTCTTTGTTCTCAATACTACAAAACCTTCAAAGGCTGATATGCAAGTTTGCATGAATCACCAACACAGTTGTGTTTGTTTCTAGTATAGTTATAAATAAGCTGATCAAATATCTGCTGACTGATTAGATCCAGTATCTATTACAGATGAACTGGATATCACAGCATGTTGTTAATCCGTCATATCAAACTAAACAGTGTTGCTGGTGTAAATATCCTCCAATAAAGTCAGATGGGCTGAGGGCTGCTGTTGCCAGGTAACGATGATGTCACACTGGATCTTCTGATCTTTAGCATCGTAGCGCTCGGAGTCTGATGTTGGCTCATGTGTTGTCAGACACCAACATGACGTTCTACTAGTCAAGGCCTCACCTTAACCCACTGATGCTGATCACACAGACCCACTAATAGAACTGTTTGATCAGGTTTATGCAGCGTCACCATTAATGTCACATTTAATCACATTTACATTACAAGCCCACTACAACCATTATCAACATGTTAAATTACATTATACATCTTCACTGATTTAAAGTATTTTAACCTGGTTCATTGTTTCAGGAGGAGATTTCCATCAAACTCTGGATTCTGACTCAGATCAAACTAACAATCCAAAGCAGCAACTTTCAAATCACTGGATTCTTCTTGGTGGCTTTCAGATGAGCTCGTGTTACAATCAGCTGCTGTGTGTGTTGTTGTTGTGTAGCTGAAGCTCTGACTCACATTTCATATGTGACCAAAGGAAACTTGGTGCTGTGTGACACACTTTAGATTCTCTGCTGCTGCTTTGAACTCTTCAAACTCAAGAGCCAAACTGATGATTGACTGTGCAGCTCTGACATGGCACCAAATGTCCCTGTTATCAGCTGCTGGATGGACGTTATCAGAGCTTTTTAGTCCCACACGGATCACCAGGAGCTCCTCCTCGGTCTGCAAACAGGCTCAGCAGCTCTGATCATTCATTGGAGTCAGCACAGAGTGTGGAGACATCTAGTGGTCGTGGAGAGAAGTGCAATCAAATCTCTGCTGGTGAATGTAGTTACTGTAAGGTCCCTGATGGAGCTCTGTGATTGGTGGATTGTCCAAACTAAATCAAGTTATCAAGTTTCTTTGTCCTCTGATAAACCATTAAAGGACCGATCAGTAGTCAGGACGTCAGTATCGTGACCAGTGATGGGAATAACGGCGTTACAAGAAGGGCTGGGTATCGTCACTGATTTCTAGAATCGATTCATTTCCGATTCACAAGGTCCCGAATCGATTCGATCCACGATTCGATTCAATTCGATTCGATTCGATTCGATTCAATTCGATTCGATTCAATTAAATTCGATTTGAATCTGGGAAATTTTGACAGTCAGAAATATTATAAATCAGACATTGACATATTTTTGTATCTATAAAAAGGAAGCTGACACACGCTGACTTTATCAAAGGTGTGAGCGTCACAGCAAAGTGTCAAAGTAGCTGAAGATAAAACACAGAAAAACATGAAGGTGGTTTTCCTGGCCTGGGATTTTATAAAAATATTCTGCAGTACATCAAAAACGAAAGAAAACCATTAATCAACATATGAACATTACCTCTGACATTACAGCGGTTTTATTACAGACAAGGCTAAGCGTTTTGCATTTTGCATAATTTTAAAAACTTTAAATTTGTTCAGTATTGAACGGCAGAAATTAGGTTCTTTTCGGAAGTATGTAAAATGAAAAAAAAAACAGCGGCCGACAGCGCTGTAAACAACAGTAGACTTGTGTGTAACAAGCAAGCGAATAATGCAGAAAACAGTACAGAGAGGGAGAGAGAGAGAGAGAGAGCTGTGCAAGTGTGATTTTATCGTGGTGGAAGCAAAACAGTAAAAGTCAGAGTGATTTCATGACGATGTTTATGTGAAGCGTAGTTTGGATCTTCTTTTGCTGCTGGTTCGGTCAATATTGTTTGGAGAGAGATAAAACTAACAGCTTTAGAATCAGCGCAAAAAGGGCGTAAACACAAAGCGTGGACCCGCCGAAACATCAGAATCAGCGAGCTGTCGGGTTTCAGCCCCGACCATGTCCGTGCAGTTGTTGTGCCAGAAAGTGATTGCCGTCCGCTGGAACGCGCGCAGCCGCCTAAAGCCGCAGCGCCCGTCGGGTGAGAAAGGCGACATCTCACTGATTCTGATCCGCGGGTCCGCGCTGTGTGTTTACGTCCTTGTGCAGAATCCGTGTACCTGCTCTCATTTGCTGTCTTAGCTGTTTGGTGGTTGTTGAAATTTTGTGAGGTTTCACCTGAGATTCTGGCGTTTCGGGCAAAATAAATGTATATTAAAAAATCGATTCAGGATTTTAATGATCGATTTTACGTTATCCAAGTCAGAATCGATTTTAATCGATGAATCGATTATTAAAACCCACCCCTAGTTACAAGTAACAGCGTTACTAGCGGCATTACTTTTTTCAGTAACGAGTAATCGAACTAATTACTATTCCTAACGTTACAACGCCGTTACAGTTACTAACAAGAAAATGTGGTCCATTACTATTTTTCAACAAACAGACGGTTGAAGCTGTGTTCAGCTTACCGCATCTTATATCAGCTGCAGGAAGTAGCTGTAAGTAATCTGGACGCTACAGCTTTAAGCAGCTGCGCGCTCTCGCGGACGGTAATCACGAGCACTGTCTAGCACAACACCTGGAGCTCAGTAGTGATGGGATTTCCGGCTCTTTTTTAGAGAACCAGCTCTTTCGGCTCCGAACCGGCTCTTCAGGTTGTTTTGTTGCTTTAATTAATTTATTATTAACAATAATATAAAATTATGCATAAAAGGAATTACTAATGTAAAAAAAGTGGTTTCATTTATATCTGTTTAGATTTAAATATATGCGGGGCCCCTAGAAACAAAACATGTACAAACTCCTAGTGTAGCCACTAGGTAACAAAAGCTCAACACTGCGCCCTGGAGCACTTCTGTTGTGTTTTGAGGTTTTTACGTGCTTCTGAGTTTTTATGTGCTATGGAGATTTTACGTCTTTTGGAGTTTTTACGTGTTTTGAAGTTTGTACGTGCTGCTTTGTCTCTAGGGCCACCGTAAATATACTTTTATTTATTCACTCCACATAAAATGTAATAAATAAATCATATAATTCAAAAACCAACTATTCACAGTTCAACTTTTAACTGTTTGAATTTTCAGCTTTTTCCTTTCAAACACATTTAAAGTGAAACAACACAAAACACTGCAAACCACAACACAATTAAATATAAATTCAAATATGAAAACAAAAAGAAGATGCACATTCTCTGTCATATGGGCCTGCATGAATAAACTTTCTGAATCCTTTATCATCTGCAACCGAAAATAATTGTGGATAATTACTATACCTTTCTGATGTGATGTTGTTGTCCCTGGCTATCTTTCTCTCTCTCCCTCCAGCATTCCTCCTGTAGTCCACAATGAGCTCCTTGGTGTTCTCGGTGTTGAGCGGTGTTGAGGGTGTTGGTGTCGCACCACTCAGCCAGACAATCCACCTCTTCTCTGTAGGCAGCCTCATCATTGTCTTTGATGAGGCCAATCACTGTGGTGTCTTCTGCAAACTTAATGATTGTGTTGGAACCATTGGCAAGTCTGCAGTCATGGGTGAAGAGGAAGTAGAGGAAAGGGCTCTTCACACAGCCTTGTGTACCACAAGGCTGTGGAACTGAAGTCTATAAACAACATTCTGGCGTAGGTGTTTTTATTGTCCATGTGTGAGAGGACAGAGTGCAGCGTGATGGAGACTACATCCTCTGTTCTCCTGTTCTAAAGGAATGCGAATTGGTGGTTTTAGGTAGGTAGGTAAGGGCTACCGGGTGGTAGTCAGTGAGGCTTGATGGTTTGGAGATTTTGAGTATTGGGACGATAGAGGTGGATTTGAAACAGGCCGGTACCACAGCGTGGGCCAAGGACAGGTTCAATATGTCTGTCAGCACTCCTGCAAGCTCCCCAGAACATGCTCTGAAAACATGCCCGGGCAGTGAAATTTAAAAAGGGAAATCACGTGAGACTGTCTAAAGTTAGAGGTGTGTTTGATACTTTGAAAAAAGCTTCAAGTTCCTGGGAGTCCACGTCCCAAGGATCTCACCTGGATGACCAACTGCTCGAAGTTGGTCAAGAGGACTCTGAGGAAGAACCACCTGTCCTCAGACATCCTGGTGAACTTCTACTGCTGCGCCATCGAGAGCTTCCTGACCAACTGTATAAAAGTCTGGTACAGGAACTGCTCTGCCTTGGACTGGAAGGCGTTGCAGAGGGTTGTGAAAACCGCCCAGCACATCGCCAGAGCACCACATCCTGCCATACAAGACATCTACAGAAAGTGGTGTCTGAAAAGGGCTGGGAAAATCATCAAAGACTCCACTCACCCAGCACACTGACTCTTCACCCTCCTGCCCTCTGGGAGGCGCTACAGGATCCACCAGGTACCGGAACAGATTCTTCCCTACAGCTGTCAGATTCCTGAACTCTGCCTCCTGACATCTGACCCACATTTAAATCATGGACTGAACATTTACACACACCCACAACCACCCATAACTGAACATACACACAATGGACAAAAAAAACAAATGGCTGACTGTAACTTCATACACACAATAATAACATGGACTGAACCACCACTTACAACCACTAGCACTTTATATAACTACTGTAGAATTATCCATATCTCACTGATCTAACTACTGTACACTACTGTAAATATTGTGTAGACAATCATTCTGTACAATACAATAATTATAGTTCTACAACTGTTAACAACTATTTACAAATGTTTATTAATATTCACAATTGCATATCTACAATCTGTATAGTTTTCATATTTTGTTTACCATATTTATATCCTGTTCATCTCCTGTACATAGCTTGTACACTCACAACAGCCTGTGCATACTTTGGTTATAGCATATTCATAACATGCCTTCATACGGTGTACATTGTAACATACCTATAATAGATTCATATTCTGTAATATATCTATATTGTTGCTAAAACACTTTCTGGATGGATGCAAACTGCATTTGCAACCAGTAATGTGTAATACTTTACTTTGTCTTTGAGTAACCGCCCTAACGCAGCATGTGAACTTTACTCTGACTGAGACTCAGTCTGAGCAGTCAGACAGCATATTTCTGGAGTGAACACATGAAGATTTGGCGTGCATGCGCGCGCGCGCACACACACACACACACACACACACACACACACACGCACTGATGAAGCCAGGAAGCTGCAGTTTAACAGTCAGGACTAACACACTATGAGGTCTTTCTTTATTTTTCATTGGTGTAAAACAGCAGTGGTGACATTGCATTTGATGGTGATTTATCCTATTTATCCTAGTGTTGTACACCACATTCCCATTGAGCTCCTGACAAAGCCTCTTAGGATCCTGTTGATCTTGTACAGAACATTACTGGTGATTATGAATTTGTTGAAAGATTTTTTTTTATTTTAATGAGAAGAGAAACTGTTCAGAGAATAACAGAATGAAATGACACAAAGTAAACATTCAGAAACTCATCCGAAAATCTGCCTCCTCCTCCCTCCCAGCTGTCCTGCTTCAGGTGGAGTCCTGCTTCCTTCCAGGAAGCAGCTCACCTGTGTGTCTGTGTTTAGTGTCCAGGAGTGGAGCTTGTTGTTGGTGTCACTGTGTGGAGAAACTGTAAGTTTGCTTTGTTTCCTCCTTTAACAGTTTTACTGTTTGTTTCTGTCATTTTCGGACCAGATGTTCAGCTCTTATTTCACTTATTTCTTATTAGCCTGATTGTTTTGGTGTAAGTCAGACAGTGTAAGAGAGATAGTGATATGTTTGTTCATCAAACTACTTCACAGCAACACTCTCATGAACATGAACACAGTGAAGCTGAACACAAACACCCTTTTTGTGGCTCAGTGTATTTTTTACAATCACATGTCAGTCTAACTGAAAGCACAAAGCAGCCATCCACAGAGTCACAGCTCATATCTGGATTCTGTTCCAGAAACAGTCTCAGGAAAAACTCCCAGTTTGATGTCCCACACAGAGAGCTGATGTAAAGTGTTCCACACTGGTTTATTAGTGCATGACTCTGCACGGAAGCATTTCTTTTACTGTGAGAAATTTAAATCTATTTGTACCAAACAGACCCAGACAGTAATCAGTCATCATCAATGCGACATTGTTCTTTCATTTATCTGGAAACTGCAAGAACAAAGAGATAAAATCAATTTGTTCTTAAGAAACCTGACATTCAGGTTTTTCTGAAGTAATGTTGAAACAACAAGAAGCAAAGCTCAGCTCACTTCAGAGTTATTCAAAGGACAGTCAATCAAAAGAAAATATATTTTCACCAACACCTTGAAAGTGTAAATCAAATTGTTACTCTTTTCACTGTCCTGTTAACCCATATGGAAAAGATATATATAAATCTTATAAAGTTTGTATCTGTCTTGTGTGAAACCTGTATGAAAAGCATGCAAGAGTAAAAACAGATATAAGATCCCTAGAAAAATTATATAATGAAACTTGTATAGTTTGGATACTTTACTAAAACAATATATGAAAGTAATGAGAAAGTGGCCACTTTCATGAGTAAATCATATAAGCTTTTACTATTTCTTTTCCATAGGGGAAATAACATGTTGTTACTATAAAGCTTCACAAAGATCAGATGTTCTGCAAACTGAAATTATGCTGCATGCAGTTACCAGTTTTTCTAGTTTGGGACTTATTATGAAAGAATGTTTGCTTGGTTGACAACACTTAATGTCATTAAAAAACACCTTTATTTCTGATTAATTTGATGAAGGACAGAGCAAAGAACTAACACTGACTTTAATAAACAGCCCAGGAACCGCTCCTTCTGGTATCAGTACAATATTTTCTACTTTGAGGTTTCTGACGAACTTCTTGTCATGGACTACGCTGGCAGCCCATGGGGATGTGGGGAAAATAGGACTCTTCACTGCCAACAGTAAATAAATGATAATAAATCCCTGTGATGGTGGCGAAGCTGCCATGGGCGTCTGTGACGGTGGTGGCATGGCAGCCTCAGGTGGTTGAACTGATGATGGCAGTTCAATCCCTGGGGAAGCCCTAGAGTGAATATCTGGCTGTGTCCAAATTCAGGGGAAGCGATGCTTCAAATGCAATAATTGGAGGCAATGACGTCACAGTGATGCGATGAAGGCTGTCCGAATTCAAAGAGTCCTTCAAACGCATCCTACTTTTCCCCGAATTTAAAGGATGGGTCTGGAGTATCCATCATGTCCTACTATATCCCAGGATTCATTGTAGGCCATCTGTCACGTAAATTCCGAACAAGAAGAATATTTTTTTTTTTCAGTTTGGTTTGTGAATAATGCAGTTTGGCTTTTTCTTTTGCCAAAAACCAAGTCTGAAAAATTATTTTCCAGGCTCTTATTTTAAGATTCATAGTGAATAATACCATGAGACATGAAAATTTTTATATATTTTTATATCACCAAATGGCTTCTTTGTATTTTTAGTATGTTCTTGATCACTTTCCTATGAAAAATGAAAAAAAAGTTATTTTAATTAAATTTCCTAAAAATCAAAGTTGCAAAATATATTCAGTATAGTTAGATAAAAGTTCTTAATGCATTAATGTATGTTTGTACAGAAGTAAAACAAAGTTGTTTGGTGAGACCAAGAATCACTTGAAAATTTTTGAAACCTAATCAGACAACGCTTTTTTTACTTTAGAAATGTTGGAAGTGATGGCGGCCGCTTCCAGACATCTGGGCTGAGTGGTTGGGGGTAAAAGCAGGAAGATAAGACAAAGACATGATGTGGAAGATAGCAGGAGATTAATAATTACTATTGTTGGTGACTTCAATATCAATATAGTCAATATAGTCCAAACATTTTACTTCTTGTCTGGAAAGTTTTGGACTTCTACAATACATAAAATTTTCTACTCATTCTAGAGGTCATATCTTGGATTTGGTCTGCCCTTCTGGCATTACCTCCACTCACTGTAAAGCCCATTTATTTCCCCAATCTGATCTCTTTTACTGTAAGTACAACAGCATCCAAAACCTGTACTCCTCGTGACATCACATTTAGGAGAATTAGTAATATTAACCCTACGGAGCTTTCATCTGCCATTTATGACCTTCCATTTATTCACAGCTCCTCATCCCCTGATGAACTTGTTTCTTACTATAATGTCAACCTCCATAACCTTCTTAACATATTTGCTGCACTTAAACACCGAACTGTCTCATTTTCCCATTCATCACCATGGTTTACTCTTAACCTGCACCATCTCAAAGCTAAAGGATGCCAACTGAAACGTGTCTTTAAATCACTCACTTAAAGTGTCTTTCCTGTTTCTGCTGATGTGCCCCAGGGTTCAGTATTAGTGCCTCTTTTATCCATTATCTACATGCTCCCTCTTGGCCAAATATTCCAAAAATATAATATCAATTTTCATATAGTAAAAGCGCTATATAAATAGAGGCCATTTACCATTTTGTTATGCTGATAACACCCAGCTCTACATTTCCTCCAAACCTAATTCATCCCTTCCACCTACCTCCCTCTCGATCTGTCTATGGAGATCAGATCATGGTTCTCCTCCAATTTTTTCAAACTTAAAAGTAATAAAACACATAATGAATAACACATTGACTGAGAATGATATTTTAGTGGTAAATGGACAGATTCTTATATAGCGCTTTTCTATTCTCCTGGAGTACTCAAAGCGCTGCATACAACATGCCGCATTCACCCATACACACCCATTCACACAAGCACTCTATGCTTTTTGTCAGCACTTTAACTAACTTACATTCACACACATTCATACTCCAATGGATGCATCGGAGAGCAAGTCGGGGTTAGTATCTTGCCCAAGGTTACTTGGCATGCAGACTGGGGGAGCCGAACCACCAACCTTCCGATCAGCAGATGACCTGCTCTACCTCCTGAACTACAGCCACCCTTTTAGTGATAACAGAACAGTGAGTAAATAAGAAACTCGCAGTGCATCATGGGATTCCCTCAGCAGCACCTATTGCAGCATAACTCAGGGAGGGATCAGGGTCACCCTAGCTATATGCTTTAGCAAAAAAGCAAAGAGTGAAACTGGTCTTAAAGTAGAGATAGTGGCTGTGTCCAAATTCAAGGGAAGGATGTTCCAAAGGACCCTATCTTGCTCGGGCAGCTTCAGCAACACTGCCAGAAACTTCCTGTAATCTCTTGCAGTTGTTAAAGAAATGGTCCAGGAACAGGTCACTCAGTTAGGACAGGAGGCCTAATGGAAGGCCTCTGTCCTATCACCTCATCCATGAGGGCAAACCAGTTACACAATTACACAGTGAATTCGCGTTTATTATTATATTTACAAAATACCACAGTTTTTGTCTTAGTCGTATCATTTTATTTTGTTCTATTTTTCCGTGACACCTTAAAGACCGCTCCATGGCGCAAACAAGGTTGGGGATCTCTGCTGTACAGCATGAGGGTTAATAAAACCATACTCATATTAATATGATGTGTAAATTGATTTATTCTTGTACCTCCATGCCACAGTGGCCCAATTCTTCACCCCAGTGAAGAGGTGATCGTTTTCTACTCATTTTGATAAATTGAGCCATTTGGTCTTTGTTCCCCACAACAAATCACCACAATTTAAAAAAATCTAAATTGGCTGTATGTAAGTGGCAATACATGACAAACCGTGGGACCCACCATGCAAACTAGAGTAGGGTTATTTGATTTTATTTCTTCCCCAGCTCCTTTTACTTGTGGTGTCCTGCAGGGGTCCGTATTAGGTGCAATTCTTTTTTTCAATTTATATGTTACCTCTCGGCTTAATCTTTAGGAAGCATAACATCTGCTTTCACTCATATGCCGACGGCACCCAGATTTATCTTCGGTTTAGTAGATACACTTCCACGCCCATGGAATCGCTAGTCAGATGTCTTGATGAAGTTAAAACTTGAATGGCCTCTAATTTTCTTACCTTCAATGAGGACAAAACTGAGGTAATTATTTTTGGACCAAGCTGTAATTCCAATGGCCCAATTTGGACTTATGTAACCTAACATGTGCTGTTAAAACACATGTAAAATACCTGGGGGTTTTCTTGGATAGCAAACTTATATTTGAGAAACAAATTAGTTCAGTTGTCCAGCGGTCCTTTTTTAAATTAAGGCTCCTATGCAAAGTAAGATCTTTTTTATCCTTTAGAAACTTGGAATGAGCAATTGTTACAGTCGCTGATCTCTAGTGGCTAGTGATGGCCCGCGTGAAGCTGACGCTCCGGAGCGTGTGTCGAAAAAAATAACACACTGGTTCAGAAGCACTGTGTCGAGGCTTGCTTCGTTTGGCAAAAGTCACGTGACCAGTGACGTCCGAAGCTTCATTACGCACGTAACTGCTTCGGTACCTGATTCAAATGGATATGAGGAAGTGAATCATTCACTGGATTTGTGGAGTGTGTTGATGGTAACAGATAGCGAAGAGGTGATCATTCCACTTTATAAATATATATATCCAGGTGTCCAGTGGTTAATTGCTACGTACCTGGAGGCAGGACCTCACAGCAGAGGCATGCGCCATAATGTTTTGTATGTTATTATATGTATTTTGCATCTATTTTATTTACCAACATCAAGAAGTGACAGGCAAAGAAATACCACACCATGGTGCATGTTTACATAAGAACGGTTTATTGGTTAAATCTACCCATTAGACTAATGCCCGCTTGAAGCTGGCGCTCCGGTGCGTACCCAAAAAAACAACACACTGCAGAAGCACTGTGTGGTTTGGCCAGAGTCACGTGATCAGTGATGTCCGAAGCTTCATTTAGAACACAAGTGATTCAGTGGTTTATAAGGAAGTGAATCATTCGCGGGATTTTGAGTTGATTTTGCTCAATTTATTTTATCTGCAGAAGTGAAAAACGTGAAATGTCCAAAATCATCTTTTCATAATGTAAATATCATTACAGCATTTGACCTTAGAAACACTTTCATGTGAATTAAAGCTAATAAGGACTAAAAAAATGTATTTCACATTATACGTAAATTACATTGCTACACATTTTAGAAAATCATTTTGTTTATTGTTTTTAGGTGATAGTCTGCAAGACCCATAAGACCGCATACCTGCATATCTACCAACTTGCAGTGTAGTTTCTGCACTCCACAGCCTCTTCTGTTCCATGCGAGAGGATTTTCTCTTGGGCAGGAGAAATTATTTCTAAGAAAAGAAACAGACTCGGCCAGCGCACAGTAAAACGAATCCTCTTTTTAAATGAAAATAACAAAAGGGCTACCTTATATAGATCATGTTTTTACTTTGCAAGTTCATGGTTAGGGGTGGGTTTTGATCATCGCTCTTCTGATTACAATCCATTCTAAACTGAATAAAGTGATATTGATTCATTAAAATCCTGAGTCGATTTGTACATTAAACGTTATTTTGCCTGAAACACCAGCATCTCAGGTTAAACCTCACAAAATTTCGTCAAACACCAAACAGCTAAAACATACAAATGTAAACACAGAGCGCGGACCCGACGCATCAGAACCAAATTTTGATGTGTCGGCGGGTCCGCGCTGTGTTTATCTTTTTTTCCGCTGGCTTCTGAAGCTGCAGGTTTCATAACTCTCTGTTTACATCTCTAATTAAGTCTCACAAGTGTCAGCTTTCTTTTAATAGATACAAAAATATGGACATATACTGATAAATGATCAGAATTGTAATATTTCTGACTGTCTGAGGCAAAACTTTCCAGATTCCAATCAAATTGAATCGGATCCTGTATCGAATCAAAATGATTCTACAAATCAGTGACGATACCCAGCCGTACTCAGCCCCTTAAGCATTTTCCCTTTCCAGTTCACAATCAATGCTACCCCTAAGGTCAAAAATATTTATAGGACAATTGGCCTAATCTAATATTTTGTATGAACATACCTGTCCAGCTGTCCAGTGATTAAATGCGCATGGAGGCAGGACTTCACAGCAGGAGCATACTCCAGTGTGCTGTACATTATCATATGTATATTATATATATTGCTCACTTATTGTATTTACCAACATCAAGGAGTCATAAGCAAAGAAAGGCCACACCATGGTGCATGTTTACATAAGGAAAGTTTATTGATCAAGATGTATTAAGCAAATAAGCATTACAAATTTTTCAGCCCCCCAATCGAGAAAAAAAAAATTAAATGTTCAAAGCAACGCAACGGTGGCCCAATATCAGAGAGAACTCCACTCTGTGGAATGAGCAGTGATAATTAAGCCGTCCGTTTTATTTTGCAGATTCAAGCTCCTCTTCATAATTTTCGCCACCAGATGTCACCGGAGAGGACTGTGTTGAAAAGCTTCGAGTAATGAACCGTTTTTCAATACAAGCTTCAGTGCTTCAGAAAGCTTCATTTGGCCATCACTACTAGTGGCTCTCCCTCTGTGAGAGTTTTTTTCTCCTTTTCCTGTGTTGCAGGTCTGCCTCATGAGCCACAGCTGAGGTGTGTTCCAGCTCGTCAGCCACGGCATATAGTCTGCCATCCTAAACTGCCACGCCCCTGCCACTTCCCCCATTTTGCCAGAGTTGTGAGCTACAGTGGTTTGGGCAGCAGGCTTTAGCGTGTGTGTACTTAAACTCTGTGAAACTTGGTTTTCTTTCTTTTATTGTAAGCAAAGGTGTGCCCTTACTGTGTTAATTAGTTCATTGTTGTGGAAGCAGGTAGGGGTTCTCTGCCATTTTTGCTTCAACCGTTTTCTCCTGTTTTCGGCTAGACAGGGAGGTTTTGTTTTGGTTAGAGAGTTCTTGGTTTAATTTTTAGCTAAAGGGGGTGTTTTGTTTGTTGTTTTGGCCTTGGAGACCCTGAAGAAAAGAGCTTCTCTGTGTTCATTTTACTTTAGTAGTTCTGTGCAATAAATCATGTTTAATGACATCTATTTTCCAGTAGTTCCTGTTTTCTTTTTCACTTTGTGTTACCCCCCACCCCAGTCGACACTTCGTTTTTAAGTGGGGCGTAACAGCAATTCATGCGTTTGTTTTATCTCAACTGGATTACTGTAATTCACTATATGTGGGTGTCAGTCAGTCCAGCTTGGCCCGGCTCCAACTTGTCCAGAATGCTACAGCTCACCTTTTGACTCGTGTGAAGAAACACCAACATATTACTCCGGTGCTTGCTTCCCTTCATTGGCTTCCAGTGTGTTTTAGAATTTAATTCAAAATCTTACTTTTAACTTATAAAGTGCTAAATGGCCAGGCACTGGACTATTTGTCTGACCTTTTGCAGCTGTATACGCCCTCTAGAGCCCTTCGATCAAGTGAACATTTACTCCTTACTGATCGGCTCGCGGCTGACTTGAATTCTCTTAAATCATATATCAACACCTCGGACCCTTCGCGTCCGGTATTTATTCTCTTAAAAACATGTCACAATTCCTCGGACCTTCTCGTCCGGTATTTACTCTTTTTCTCTTAATTAAGTGTCTCCCTCAAAATGATCCTCTGCGATCACCAGGGCTATATCTGAGGCCACAAATCTCAGCGGGGCCCTCCCCCTAGTAAAATCCTGAGAAACATCTTTCCTAGGTAGGGAATTCTTCAATTCCGTGACTTTAGACACTTTTAATCTCTTTATTCCTTAATCACAACTCAGTCTCTTTTCTCTCTATTCCTTAAAATGAGATGTCATGTTACTTTTAGCTCAGTACTGCTTCTTCCGAGTTGAATGTGAATGCAACACTACTCTTAAGTTTCACTTTTGTTGCAAACCAAGATTTTCATTTCAAACAAAACTCAAAACAGAGATCAACGGATGACGACTTGACTACAGATTTTAGAATTATCATCCAATACAGCACAATTTCAGTTTAAGAGGTTTGTGCCTTATTATTATGCCTATTTGTGGGCCCAATAGTCAAGCAATCACCGTGACGTCTGCCGTTCGATCACCTGATCTGGCCTCGACCTCCGCCGACAACAAACACCTGTACTTCTTTCTACTGATCTTCAGATGCCTCGCATCCTCCACCAAATGAAGCGAGATCGGTCAACTGCAGACCAGACAACAAACGACGGAGGCACCAGACAAGTGCAATCAAACAATGAGTTTATTAACACAGGAGAACAACCATCAGCACATGGCCTGTTTTGCTCTGACAAAAATACATTGAATGCTGGTTTTATAGCATAGAAAATTAACGCCCACACATACATGTCAAGGGTACATCTTGTACATCTCTAATAACTATAAACAGACATGTAACTTCTCTTTTCTATAACACTTGCCTTTTAAGGTAATAAACTTCAAGCTCCAGGGTCTCTAAGGGCTAATAATGGACCCTCGTCACCAATCTCTAAGTAGACAGAATTGGCGCAGGTCTCAAAGAAAAGAAGAAGAAACTTGGGCCTTCGCTCAGGCCTGCTACTAGATTAATATGTATATTGTAAGCATGCATGCAATTAACCTGCTATATTCTCATCTTCCCTCAACATGTATCACCTGGACACTCTCACCAGTGAAGCTTAAAACCCTCTTGGATGGAACATCAACTCTAAACAAGCACAGTTATGCATTGTGTATAAAATGAACTCAACCTGTGAATAGAATGAATGTGATGACAAACATATTCAATGCAATATGAACCCTGTAAGGAATATTACTGATAAAATAATACTGTAAACCATGTTATTATTGCAGTCATCATAAGGCAGATTATATGGCAGCAATAAAAGAATCTGTAAATCCCAACACATTCCATAAATGGTAAATGGACTGATTCTTATATAGCGCTTTTCTACTCTCTCGGAGTACTCAAAGCGCCCATAAGTCTAAGAAGGTTCATAAAGGAGATCGGGCATTTGCAGTTGTGGCACCGAAAATGTGGAATGATCTACCTCTCCACATTAGAAAGGCCCCAACTGTTACTCTTTTTAAATTGCATCTTAATACACATTTTTTTACTTTGGCTTTCGAAACTGTATGAGAGTTACCAATTCTTTTATCCAAATTTTCTTTACATTTCTTACTTGTTGTTGTTGTTGTTAATGTCATTGTTTAATTGCTATTTTGTACAGCACTAGGGTCAACTTCCTGTTGTTATTAAATGTGCTTTATGAATAAATAAATGAAATGATTAAAAAAAAAACCATGTCTGCGTGCAGATACCCAAAGCTTATCAACACAACCGCTATAACAATTTAACTTTTGTACCACCAGATTTCCATATACTTACATTTGAAAGTGTCTTCCTCTCCCGCTTCAACCACCATCATTTATCAGAAAACAAATCTCCTGTATGACCCGCAATGAATCCTGGGATATGGTAGGACATAAAGAATACATCGGACCTATCCTTAAAATTCGGGGAAAAGTAGGATGCATTTTTTGCCACATTCGGAGTACTCTTTGGATTCGGACAGCCTTCATCGCATCGGTGTGACATCATTGCCTCCAAATCGGCATTTGAAGCATCTTTCCCCTGAATTTGGACACAGCTAGTCTCTGTCTCCTGAGCTAATCTGGAATATCAATCTCTATAATTCCTGCAGGAATAATTAATTTGAAGCTTTTAACACTTAGCTTTAACTCTGCTGATCCTCTTTGAATCATGGATCAGCTGAAATGTTTAAATGTTGTTCACACGTGTTGGACTGACTGAAGCTTCCAGTCACAGTGAATCAGTGTGTGTCAGTGAATGCATCGTGTGTGCTTCACGGCTCCATCTAGTGGACTGATAGTAGAGCAGCTGATGGCAGCTTCCTCTGCCTCACACTGCTGTCTGACTACATTCAGCTGACACTGAGATGAAGCAGGAAAGAAGCAGCTGATATTTGGACAGCACACATGATGGAAAGGAGGATTTCAGTTGATGTGCACATGAATGATTTGTGTTTCCTCTGCAGGTGAAGGTAGAAAGTGTGTGTGAGCTGATGTGAATTGAGCAGCATGGATCAGTGTGAGGACAGAGAGGAGGGAGTCCCTCCCTCTAAAAGCACTCTGTGTGGGGAACATGAGAGCCAGACCAAAGCTCAGAGGTGAGATGACCATCTCTAACTGTCCATGACTCTTCTCCATGTCACAGCTCAGCACTCACATCACTGCTCCATCATTATTCACAGGAACCAACCTGGACCTCCACCCAGCTCTGTGTCCTTACAGAGTGACAAAGTGAAAAAGATGATTGATAAATCTGAACAAAGACAGTCATCTGAGAAAAAGTAAACTAATGTCAATAATAAAATCTCTAAAATTGAAAATTGTAATTTACTGAAGATTTAAAGTTCTTTTTAGGATCCGTCAGAGTCTCAAATGTGGACCTCCACTCAGCTCTGTGTCCTCAAAAAGTGACTGGTCTGCAGATCGTCCCATTAATTTTGAAGTCCAGCCTCTGTTTGCAGCAGAGAGGTGAGCTGTTAGTAACATCAAGTCTTTGATGTCAGTTTGGTGTCTGACAGGGGATTTCTTTAAATCACCCTGCCGTTCTTTCTTTAGCCAAGACCCCTGAGTTAGAAAACACAAACAACTGCAGTTCTTTTGCTCGCGAGGGGCAGTCATGGAACGCAAGACTTGCATCTCATCACTGCCTGCGTTCTTTATTTATACAAGTCTGTGTCTGTGTGTGTGTGACAAAGATGACAAGGTTATTCTTAGAACTCAGAGCTGAGGTTCCCCTTTTCTATCTGTATGTTCTAGAAGGGAGGAAGCTGCTAGTTGGTAAACAAGTTTATCATTACAAAGGTTATTAGGTGAAAAGTCACGTAGACATGTGGACTGCTTAGTGATCAATAAAAGAATACATTTCATGTAGCTGATCACATTATATACAATATTCTCTTGACAGTGTCTGATTTAAATAATGATGCCTTTTTATATATGCATCTCTGTAGGACAGCGGTGTCTCAAAGGGCCCATATGCATAGGTCTAACTGTCATTTTATTTGGTTTTAACTGTCTGTTTTTATTTATTTATTTATTTATTTGTGTTTACCTTGATTTTTCTATTTATTTATTTATTTACAGGAAGAAGCAACATGAGAGCCAGACCAAAGCTCAGAGGTGAGATGACCATCTCTAACTGTCCATGACTCTTCTCCATGTCACAGCTCAGCACTCGCATCACTGCTCCATCATTATTCACAGGAAGAAACATAGAAGGAGGAGGAAATGTAAACCTGAACCAGAAACTGAACCTGGACCTCAACCCAGCTCTGTGTCCTTACAGACTGACAC
Source organism: Oreochromis mossambicus (assembly GCA_922035795.1). NCBI lineage: Eukaryota > Metazoa > Chordata > Actinopteri > Cichliformes > Cichlidae > Oreochromis > Oreochromis mossambicus. The sequence goes on from CAKLIZ010000637.1 coordinate 22,015, forward strand.
GTCTAAAGATAACACCGTTATTACTTTTAAAGTCCAGCCTCTGTCTGCTGCAGAGAGGTGAGCTGTTAGTATTTATTTAAATTTAAATTGTCTCTTAAAAACAAGCATTTGGTTTCTAAACAGTTCAAAATCCACTTCAGCAAACAGGTAGTTAACAATGTAAAAAACAATTTTTCAAACATTTAAACTAAAACAGAATGTAACCGACTGAAATACATCTTATTTGATCCATCTATCCATTTATAGAAATGCACAAAAATAGTGAAAAGAGCAGCCAGCTCTGTTTAAGAAAGTTGTCTGCCTGGACATTCTACACATGCAAGAAACAATGACATCAGCGGTACTTCTATACTATTGAGGTTATCCATAATATCTGCAAACGATTTCATATTTTTATTGCAAATTCTTTGCAAGAATTTAGCTGTTCATAGTTTTTTAATAGCCATTTTTGTTACCGGTATTTGTGAAGGCTAGCGCTGTTTGAAGGCAGGGTGTGGACTCAGATCCAGGACTCGGAAACAGGAGGTTAATTGAGGTTAACTGAGAGCGCAGCTTTATTTGCTGGAACATCTGTTGACAGAAGAAACAATAAACTAGCATCCACAAACTTGAACTACAACTAATAAGACTCAGGGGACTTAAACTAGGAAGCACTGACTCTAAGAGGGAACTGGAATTTCACCTGAAGATGGAGAGCGAGACACAGCACAGAGAAGGTGAGGGTGATGTTAATGACAAGACACAGAACTGAGGGAGATGCTGACATAAATAAACAGAAGGAAAACAATGGATGCGAGGCACAGCTGACACGGATCACTGTAACGAGACAGGGGAGGGGAAAACACTGCATGACATACACTGACGGAGACTAAAACAAGGAGTACACAGAGACACAGACTGGAACGCTGTGGATCGATCCTGAAAATTGATTCCTCAGATACCAATCATTCATATATGTTAAAATCGATATTTTAGTAATTTAGGGTGAATTTGTAGTTCATCATAAACAGGAACACAGTGGAAAGAAGCTATAACTTCGGATTATCTACATTCAAAGGAACTTGTTCCTCTTCCGCCTTTCATAGTCATGTGCGAAATACTGCTGTACAAATGTCTCGCAGCCCCTTGGTGTGCTCACTCACAACAATGGCTGAGCGTAATTGTGCGGACGTATTTTACCTCCACAAACAGCTGACGCGGTTTGGCCATACTTGCCAACCTTGAGACCTCAGAATTAGGGAGAAACTCAAAAGGGCTGTCTGGGGTGGGGTGTCACCATTATTATTGGGCAGCCCAGAAACAGCGGGGGTGTCCAAATTCAGAGGCTGCTTCCACCTGAGGACCGGCCTTCACGGTCTAAAGAAAGCCGGGTAGTACGTCACGAGCTCCCTCGGCGGAGTGAAACTCTGCCGTCTGCTCCTTGCTATCTAAAATATAACCGGGCACTGACTTAAACTCTCGACTGTCTCACACTTCTGTTTAATCAGTTTTCTGTTTGACGTTTATTCAGCTGTGTGAAAACCCCAGATTAATAAAGTTACATTTAGTTTAATCTAATCTAATAACTTTAATCTCAGCCAAACCGATTTACTCACGAACAAATAAAACACTGAAAAGGCCAAACAATAACATTTTTTAAGTTATCAAAGTGACGTATATATCACGTTTAACCCGAGTAGCGAAAGACCGCGGGGGTTTGAAAACGATGTGTCGGTTGGCTCAGATATTTGAAGTTTACACAGCTACATTCTCACTTGAAAATATGTTAAACGTTTTTTTGCGACCCAGAAAGAGAAATAAGAGTAATATTAAAACTAAGTATCTGCCGCCATTGTTGGAAACTGGAATTGGCTGGGCCGCGCTATGAATTCTTGGATACGGTTTTTCAATTTTGTTGTCCGGGTGAAAAATTGGGAGAAATTCGGGAGAATGGTGGCTCCAGGAGATTTTTGGGAGGGGCACTGAAATTCGGGATCCTCCCGGAAAAATCGGGAGGGTTGGCATGTATGGTTGTGGCAACATCACTAACCTTGTCAGTGCGCCCCAGGGTGGCTGTGGCTACAACGTAGCTTGCCATCACCCGTGTGTGAATGTGTGTGTGAATGGGTGAATGACTGGATATGTAAAGCGCTTTGGGGTCCTTAGGGACCAGAAAGGCGCTATATAAATACAGGCCATTTACCATTTGTCAAACACCTCAGAGTAAATCATATCACAGAATATGACGAGAGTATGTTGAGGCGAACTGAAGAGGAGGACAAGGACAGGTGCTGCTAGGGCGAGACAGACGTCTCTCACGGAGTCCTTTAATGCTGCAGGCAGGCGAGGTGTTCATATAGCGCACAACTTCAGTTTTTTTATTTCTATATGATGAACTCTGCATTATTAGGTAATAAGAACAAGTAATCTGATGTCCTGTAATCATTATGATGCTATAATTTGAGATACAATAAATAAAATACGTTTTTGTACAAAGTATCGGTATCGGATCAGTATCGTCGATACCACCCTGAATATTACTTGGTATCGGATCGGAAAGAAAATCAGTGGTATCGCACATCACTACTGGAAGGGGAGAGAGGGAACACAGGAGCACGAGAGAGAGAGGCAGACATGACAGACAGGGACTAAGGCACAGGAAGAAACATAAACTCACACTACAATATAAATCCAGGCACACAGAGGGAGACACAGGAGCAAGGATACAAGGGGAACCCTGACAACCAAAAGCTAAACCGAACAACCTAGGTACAATAGAATAAACACAGTAAAGCTAAAAACACAAATAATGAACACCAAAATACAAAAATACAAGAAAACTCAAATCACTGGGTCAAAAGGACCCAGGACTGTGAAAGTATTTTTGCAAAAATCAAAAATCTCTGTTCAGCTTTTGTTATCAGGGTTTGGATGTACATAATGATTGGAGTTGTATGTTGTTGATGCTGTATATATAAAGAGAATATTGCTATATCAAGAGAATGTTAGGATAGGAGAACTGACATGATGTCTTTGGCTACGTCTACACTAATCCAGATAAATTTGAAAATGGCGTTTTTGTTTGAAAATGCTCTACGTCCACACTAGCATTTTCAATGGTTTCCCGAACACTTGTTTGTCCACACTGAAATGCTTACATTCCTTTATTGCGCGTGCATGAAAGATAACACGATTCGACCTGCGTTATTTCTGTCTGCCGTTTATTTAATTTCAGGCTCTTTGAAACGTCGCAGCAAAATGTAGAGGAAAAGCACCGCGTTTTTAAATGGACTGACAATGAGGTGCAGTTGTTGCTGCACCTCATTGTCTCAGTTGCAAAAGCGTGTGCGAATTAAAGAATTTGAAGAAAAGCTATCTGGAGCATGTACAAACTGGAATTAATCTTTAAAATGGCTGTCAAAATTGAGAGCAAACAAAACAACTGCTGTGTATTGCCCTCCGCTATCTTAGTTTAATTGGTCACATGACTACATCATATGACTAAAATGCATCATTGTTTCCGAAAGCCTGAGGCTACGTTGCCCATGCTCCCATGCAAAAACAGCACTTTCAAATGTATCCACTTTGGAGAGCATTTTCAAAAAGCTCAGTTTTCCTTGACCAAAAACAAGGCCAAACGGTAGAAAAAAAGATGCCTTTTCAAATAAAAACGTATTAGTGTGGTCTTTGTGTCAGATATGCTACCATCAGAGCTTCAGGCATTATCAAGTAGAAGATTTTTTTTTATGTATTTTATTTTTTAGTGCAGAACACCAGCAGATTACATTTCAGGTTGTAATGTTTTGTTATTATTCTGACTCTACATGGTTCCTCCACAGAGTGGACCAGCAGAGCTCAGAGGTTCCCAGTGGTCAGTCTGCCCAGCAGCATCAAACACACCTGAACTCCATATTTATGGTCTGTACATGTACAACAACTACTTTTACATCTATTCTGTTCACAGTCATCTCCATGCTGGCTTCTGGCAGAGGAAGTAGAGCGAGCTTTCCTTTAAACTGGAAATACATCGGCAAATATCAAATATGTCTCAGTATTTTAGAAAAAAAGCAAACCGTACACTTTGGCAGCTGGGCAGGCTGAAAATAATAAATTGAATAACATTTTATTTAGAAGCACCTTTCAGGAAAATTGAGCAAACCTTAAGAAATCAACAAACAAAATCACAATATGGCCAATAACACTTGAAAGAAAACATACTACCTGAAAATACATAGTATTATAGTGAATACTGCATAAAATGAATCTAAAAAGGGACATTTAAAAAGATGTGTTTTAAGTCTACTGTAAGGAGAGAAATAGTGTGGCGAATGTGGTGTGGGAGAACATTCCAGTGGACACTCAGCTGAAAAGCACTGGAGGGTAATGTGATGGGATGGGAAAATAACAGTAGCACAGGAGGAGGATGTCAGAGTACGCGAAGGAGTGGTGATGTGCAAAGATCAGATATGGAGGTGTGACTTTATGGAGAGACTTAGGCTACGTTCACACTGCAGGTCTTAATGCTCAATTCCGATTTTTTGATCAAATCCGATTTTTTTGTCTGCTTGTTCACACTACAAATAAAATGCGACAGCAAACGCTCTCCAGTGTAAACGCTCAAAGCGGCCCGCATGCGCAAAAGAAGACGTCGCACACAACGCGCTCTGTTTAGACCCAGAGCAAACAATATTGTTTGACTGATGGCCGTTAATATAAAGACTTCGGACTTTACGTTTCACAATTTTTGCTTTAAGTTATTTTGTTATTTACATAATAATGTAAATAACCTAATAATTATCCTTATTGCTGTTTTAGAGGAGCGGTGCTTCAAAGGATAGTTGCAGATTTCTGTCAGAATCTGCAGATTATACAGTACAAATAAAATGTTCATGTTTCTCCAACGTCGTCTTCCCAACAGTTTCACTAACATCTACATGGGATGGCCAGGAAGCGTTCGCGATGTCTTCTCGGGTGCTTCTCCGGCGCTGATAATCGGCGTCTTGCTCGTGTCAGTGACGTAAAAGACGGATTTAATGCGACCTGACCGTTCACACAGCAGTCGCTTTCTAAAACATCGGATATGTATCGGATTCAGGACCACATACAAAAGTGACCTAGATCGGATTTGAAAATATTGGATTTGTGCCGTTCACACTGTCATACCATGATCGGATATGGGTCGCATAGGGTCGAAAAAATCGGATTTGATGCGCTTTCGCCTGCAGTGTGAACGTAGCCTTTGAATCAGAAGCAGAATCTAAGATCAGTGTGATATTTCACAGGAAGCCAGTGATGTACAGTAGTGATGGGTTCTATTAATGACACAAGCAGCTGAATTTTGCACTGGCTGAAGTCTATGGAGACATTTGTGTGGTAATCTAGCAAGGATAAATTATAATAATCCATATGAAATATAGCCAGAGTTTGTACAAGAATAGTAGTAGTGTTAGCTGTGGGAAATGGTAACTAATATTATGTAGGTGGAAATATGGTGACCAATTAATATTACTGATAGGTATTTAAGTTTAGGGTGCTATCAAGAGAAGATCTAGGCTCCACAGCTCTGAATAACAATGTATGGTCATACAATGTACTATATGGATCACCTAGAGCACAGGTGTTGGACACCTCGAGGGCCGGTGTCCTGCAGGTTTTAGTGAGTCCTTGATCCAACACAATTGATTTAAATGGCTAATCTACCTCCTCAACGTATCTTGAAGTTCTCAAGAGACCTTTGTTAAGGTTCATTTTAAGGAGAAAGAGATGGTGGAGATCGGAATAACACACTGACCCTGCCAGGTGGAGTCAAACGATGATTTTAATGAACACACGTGTGGGAGATGCACCCTGCAGAACATCAGAGGTGGATCTCTCAAACAATGAACAAAACAAAGGTTTTATAGGGTCGGGGTAATACAATGCCCCTTCATGCATTAAGCAGATACAATACTTGCATATGTCAAATCAAAACCACAAATGTTCTATTTGACAACTTGTGACACAATTAAAGGACACTGGCTTCCATCTTCTCCCTGGTGATTTCCCGCAAGCCACCTCAGCTCTCGCATCGTGCACCTGCTTCTTCATCAAACAGTCATGTACACACAGAAACACAGTCACAGCAAGCATGCTCAAACTTTCACCTACAAATGAACTGTATGTGTGTCTCGTCCTTAAATGCTCTCTCATCTCACCCGTTGCACTTCTGACCTTTCACCAGAACAGAGGCTCATCCTTACATGTAATAACCTAACTGGAACTATATATGTAATATGTTGAATAAATGTTTTAATCAAGAACCTCTACTAAAAGCTTAATCCAAAGATATAAATGAATAAAAGATATTAAACATCATCCACAGCTGCTCAAAATAACTTGCACTCAGCCTAAGCATTTGGGATTATAGATTCAACTCAACAGTTTAACATGGTTTTTACTGGACCTGTAATAAAGGCTGATATGATACCAGTATGTTTGAACATCTGAATGCAATATCAAAACTTTTATTAATGAAATGGTAATGATGATTATAAAATATAACAGCAAATAATAGCAGCAAAATATCCCTATACTCTACACCTTGTAATGAACTAATCATTTGATTCAGGTGTGTTGACGCAGGGTTTGATCTACAGTGGCTTGCAAAAGTATTTGGAGCGGGCGGCTCCAGGCTTCTAGACTTCTGATTGGCCAACATTTCTACACGGTTAAGAATTGTAACGTTGGACCCAAGAAGCATACGCTGGAGCGAGTATGGTGACAGCAGAACTTTTATTTAATACTGCGGTTTTTTCTGGGACACAGACACTCCCGCTCTCTCTCTGCTGTCCCGTCCGCTCTCCCGCTCCGACTGTCACTGCCAACATATAAAGAGACACAATCACTGTCAGATCCCAGCACACCTGTTCACCCCGCCCCTGCGTCGCCCCAGGAGCTCACTGCGTCACCCCTCCTCTGCACCTTGCCAGAAACCACACCCACGCCACACATCCCCACCGCCCGACTGAGGCCGGGGCCCATCCGGCCGAACCTACGGCCGGATGGGCCGTAGGTTCGGCCACGACGATGAAAATCGGCCACGACCATCTGCGCGCCCGGCCTATGGATCACCTTGAATTTAAAGGGCTGCAGAGCCAGATACCACCGAGTGATCTGGGCGTTGGCATCCTTCATGCGGTGGAGCCACTGCAGCGGGGCGTGGTCTGAGCAGAGGGTGAACGGGCGGCCCAGGACGTAGTAGCGAAGGGAGTCGACCGCCCACCGGATTACCAGGCACTCCTTCTCCACGGTGCTATATCGTGACTCGCGGTCTGTCAGCTTCTGGCTGATGTAGAACTCCGGTCAACTCCCCCTACCTGCTGGGACAAAACGGCCCCCAGCCCTCTGCTCGAGGCGTCAGTCTGCAGACAAAAAGGGAGGGAGAAGTTAGGTGTGAACAGCAGCGGCTCTCCACAGAGAGCCTGCTTCACCTGCAGAAACGCCGCCTGGCACCGCTCAGTCCACTGGACCAGATCCGGGGCACCCTTGCGGGTGAGATCAGTTAGGGGGCTGGTCAAGTCCGCGAACCCTGGTACGAACCGCCGGTAATAGCCGGCCAGCCCCAGAAACTGTCTCACCTCTTTTTTCGTGTTGGGACGCGGGCAGGATGCAACTGCTGCCATCTTATCCACTTGAGATCACACCTGCCCGCCCCCCAAGTGGTACCCCAAATACTGTACCGCCCTCCATCCAACCGCACACTTCTTCGGGTTGGCCGTGAGCCCCGCCTGCCTCAGGGACTCCAGCACCTCGGCCACACGCCGCACATGCTCCGCCCATGTGTCACTGTAAATAATGACGTCATCTAGATAGGCGGCAGCATAGGCGGCGTGGGGCCGCAGCACCCAGTCCATGAGGCGCTGAAAAGTGGCAGGGGCTCCGAACAAGCCGAACGGAAGCGTAACGAATTGGTACAACCCGTACGGAGTGGAGAAGGCTGTCTTTTCCTTGGACTCTGCAGACAAGGGAATCTGCCAGTAGCCCTTGGTTAAATCCAGTGTCGTGAAAAAGCGAGCGGTGCCCAACCGGTCCAGGAGCTCGTCGACCCGGGGCATGGGATAAGCATCAAAACGTGACACCTCATTCACTCTGCGACAATCGACACAGAACCGTATAGACCCATCCTTCTTCACCACAAGAACGACGGGGCTACACCAAGCACTGTGTGATTCTTCTATCACTCCCAAACTCAGCATTTCCTTCAATTCCCGGAAAACAATTTGCCTCTTACGTTCCGGCAGCCTGTAGGGCCGTGAACGCACCGTCACGCTAGGCTGCGTCTCAAAATTGTACTCTATGAGAGAAGTACGGCCGGGCAAGGGGGCGAACACGTCGGCAAAGCGCTGTTGCAATGCAGCAACATCCGCCCTCTGGGCCTGTGTGAGATGGTCACTACAATGGAGGGAGGCGGGGATGTTAGATTTCGGCGCCTCCGGCCCCAACTCATCTCTCTCTCTTACCAGGCTCACCAGTGAAGCGGTCTCCGCCTCCCTCCAGGCTTTGGGGAGGTTGAGGTCGTAAATCTGCGTGGCTCCGCCCTATCCAACTGTGCCACTTCATAATCAACGTCCCCCACTCGCCGTGTGACCACAAAGGGTCCTTGCCACTTGGCGGGTAATTTAGAGCTGGAAGAAGGAAGTAACACATTTACTTTATCTCCTGGTGAAAATTGTTTCGCCCCTCTGTTGTACAGGCGTTGCTGCCGCTGCTGGGCTTGGAGAAAATTCTCCCGTGAGAGCCTCCCCAGTGTGTGCAGCTTTGCTCGCAGGTCCAGCACGTACTGAATTTCCCTTTTCGCTAGGCTCAGACCTTCCTCCCAGTTTTCTTTAATCAGGTTGAGCACCCCGCGCAGCTTTCTGCCGTACAACAGCTCAAAGGGAGAAAATCCCGTGGAGGCCTGGGGCACCTCCCGCACTGCAAACAACAGAGGGTCTAACCAGCGATCCCAATTGCCTTCATCCTCGCGAAGGAACTTACGAATCATGGATTTTAAAGTCTTATTCAGCCTCTCTACCAGCCCGTCGGTCTGAGGGTGGAAGTCCCCGCCACCGCCTCCCCCCCAGAGTCAGTGTCGGTCGACCCCGCATCACCGCTGAGCGCCGCGCAAACGTTACATGAATTTACAGACCGCGATCGCACCCCCGCGTACTGCCCCAGTAAGCTGTGGAACCCCGGCCAATTCGTACCCAAGATAAGGGGATGCGACAGGCGCGGGCTAACCTCTGCCTTCACTCTATGCGTTTTGCTCCTGAATTTTAGCAACAGTGACACTACCGGGTACTTGTGAATATCCCCGTGCACACATTTAACCTCCACCCAGTTAGCCTCCAACAATGCCCCGGGGCGAACCAAACTTTGGTGGACCAGGGTCTGCGTGCAGCCCGTGTCCATCAAAGCATGGCGAATACCCCCTTGACACCTTACCGGCACGCGGTATGTCCCTCCTGCCCCACCTCCATGAGCAGACACTCTTGGTGCAGATGCCCCGGCCGCCCACACTTCCAGCAGTCCGGCCCCGGTGTCTGTGCGGCTCCCCGTGGCTCCGGGGCAACCTCGGCGGCCGCCGGGGTTCCGGCGGGAAGCAGCGGCCGGAACGGGTTCCTAGGGCTCCACCCCACTGCCTGTTCTGTTCCCACAGAGCCGCCGTCCCTCAGCTGAGACGCCGACGCCGGTGGCCTGGGCGGCGGAGCTCCGCCGCGGCTCCTCATGGCTGGGTGCCGGGTTGGCCGCCAGATGATCCTCTGCCAGCGTAACTGATAGGTTCATAGCTTGAACCCATTCGCTGGAACATTGAAGGCAATGTAATTACACAGCAAAGCAAGACACAAGTAGGCAACATCCTTTATGTTTCACGTGCACGGGAGAGAACTGGACAGGCGCCTTTCCTTCGCTTTACCCCAGTTGCTCTCGTCCGCTCCCCCGTAACACTGCTCTTTTATTGTGGTTACATGAATATGCATAGCGTCATTAACATATAACAGCTTACATAGGTATACATGTGAACAAAGAATACCCTGTGTGTCTGTGTGTGTGTGTGTGTGTGTGTGTGTGTGTCCATAAAATGACTTCCTAACCCTGCTGGCCTGGAAGTCCAGCAGTTCATCTAAGCAAAATGCACTTAGACTGAAACAGGCATAGACACGTTTATCCTACCATAAAACAATAAGACAAGGTACGACCTCTCCCATGCTCCCAAAATGTGGGTGTAAAAGCCAGAGTGCTCTGGAATGCACACAACGTGTGTCTACAGACTACTAAGGATCAAACCTCTATTAATCTACAACTAATTATAAACTCTAAGCATATATGAGTAGATATTTCTAAGCATAAATGACAATCAACAATACAAAACCTAACAGTAACCGCCGCTGCCACATCCTCCGGGCGGTGGCAGCGGACCCAACAAGCCGTTGCCTCGGGCAGGCCCCCCACAAACTGCTCGAGGACGACCAGATTCAGCATCACAGCAACCTCGCCGCCGCATCCTCCAGCTGCCGAGCCCACGCAAACGGCCGCTCCCCTCCCTCCCATCCTGCTGGCCCGGAATTGATGGCGGTAATCCTCCGGGGAGAGACCCAACCGATCCAGCACCGCCTGGCACACATCTTCGAAAACCCCCCGCGAGCCGGGGGGCAGGCTCAGCGCCGCCGTCTGGGCCTCGCCCGACAGAAGTGGCAGCAGCCAGGCGGCCCATTCATCCTCCGGCCAGCGACAGGCCACCGCCGTGGCCTGGAAAGCCTCGATGAAAACCAGCGGGTCCTCCCCATCCCTCATCCGGTGCAACGTCACCGACAGTGGAGGGGCAGGCGCCGGCGCGGCCGCATTCCCCAGCAGCTGCCCCAGAGCCGCGGTCTGCTGCTCTGATTGCAGGCGAAGCAACGCCAACTGTTGGTCCTGCGTGGCCGCCTGACGAGCAGCGGTTGGGCGGGCGTTTGGGCGGGCGGCGGCGCCGCCGGGGGAGCAAGAGGAGCCGGCTGGGGACCGGACATCGCGCCAGGGTTTCGGCACCAGTGTAACGTTGGACCCAAGAGGCATATGCTGGAGCGAGTATGGTGACAGCAGAACTTTTATTTAATACTGTGGTTTTTTCTGGGACACAGATACTCCCGCTCTCTCTCTGCTGTCCCGTCCGCTCTCCCGCTCCGACTGTCACTGCCAATACATAAAGAGACACAATCACTGTCAGATCCCAGCACACCTGTTCACCCCACCCCTGCGCCGCCCCGGGAGCTCACTGCGTCACCCCTCCTCTGCAGCTGGCCAGAAACCACACCCATGCCACAAGAATATATCGCCACCTGTTGCTTTGGCATGTTCCTAGCAGCATTTTGCTTCATTTTTGCGTTTACGTGTGGACGGGATTATTTTTTAAAGCGAAAACGGAAAGTCTCCGTCTTCAAAAATACCCGTGTACGTGTGGACGTAGCCTGAGCCTTGTGCTTTGCGCTGGGCAGAGGGGGGAGGGGCGGTAGATACACTCGTAGTAGCACAGGAACAGAGCGGGAGGGACAGAGAGAGCCAGGGACAACAACGTCACATTAGAAAGGTATAGTAATCATCCACAACTATATTCAGTTGCAGATGATAAAGGATTCAGAAAGTTTATTCATGCAGGCCCATATGACAGAAAATATGCATCTTCTTTTTGTTTTCCTATTTTAATTTATATTTAATTGTGTTGTGGTTTGCAGTGTTTTTTGTTTTTACACTTTAAATTTGTTTAAAAGAAAACAGCTGAAAATTTAAATAGTTAAAAGTTGAAGTGTGAATAGCTGTTTTTTGTATAATATGATTTATTTATTATATTTTGTTTGGAGTGAATAAATAAAAGTATATTTACCATGGCCCCTAGTGACAAAGCACGTAAAAACTCCAAAACACGTAAAAACTCCAAAACACATAAAAACTCCAAAACACGTAAAAACTCACAAGCACGTGCAAAACACAACAGAAGTGCTCCAGGATGCTAGGCGCAGTGTTGAGCTTTTTATTAACTAGTGGCTACACAAGCCAGCAAGTACAAACGACCGGATTTGGTGTGTGGTAGTAACAGGTAAGTGAACAGTTTTTTTTTTTTATTATTTGAATATATATGAGTGCTATATATATTTAAGCTATCTAGGTATCTTGGAATGTATCTTAGAAGTTCAGTTAACGCTAGAAATGTGTTTTGGAGTTTGTAGTGTACGTGTTTTGTCTCTAGAGGCCACTGTATATATTTATATATAAACATATATAAATAAAACCATTTCTTTACATTAATAATTCCTTTTGTGCATAATTTTATATCATTGTTAATAATAAATTAATTAAAGCAACAAAACAACCTGAAGAGCCAGTTCGGAGCCGAAATAGCCGGTTCTCTAAAAAGAGCTGGAAATCCGATCACTACTGTTTTGCAAAGAAGAATGGGCAAGGATTTCAGTCTGTAGATGTGCAAAGCTGGTAGAGACATACTCTAAAAGACCGGCAGCTGGAACTGCAGCAAAAGCTGGTTCTACAAAGTATTGACTCAGGGGGCTGAATAATTACGCACACCCCACTTTTCAGTTATTTTTTTGTAAAAAATGTTTGGAATCATGTATGATTTTCGTTCCGCTTCTCACGTGTACACCACTTTGTGTTGGTCTTTCACGTGGAATTCCAATAAAATTGATTCATGTTTGTGGCTGTAATGTGACAAAATGTGGAAAAGTTCAAGGGGACCGAATACTTTTACAAGCCACTGTAAAATCTACAGGAAACCGGAAACCTGGAGTTAAACACCCCTGAGCTAGAGCTGCTGAGGGATTGTAAAAATTATAGTACTGAAAGGGGCATAAAAGTATTACACTGCACTGTGAAGTAACACTGAGGTGGCTGAAGGACACGATTTTAGTATAAAAAAAGAGTTCTACTGTTTGCTGCCCCATATCTGATAAATGTTCCAAAATATCCTGATTTAGCTGCAGATAGAGCAGGGGTAGGGAACTTTAGGCCCCAAGAGCTGAATATTTCATTATCATTATCAAAATATTCTGAACAAATGTTTATTTTACCTTTCCCAACTTCATTTAGAGAGGCAAGTTTTGAATATCATTAATGGATTGTGTTTATTGCACCAAATTAAACTGATTCCCAGAAACATTCCTCATCCTATCTTCTTCTTTTCTCTCCTGTGTGACAAACATTTTTGGTTCATTTATAAAAATATTCTGTTCCAGATACTGGAGAGCAAAATCATCACTTATGTGAAGAACGAGCTGAAGAAGATCCAAGCAGACCTGAGTCCAGATGACCTACAATGTTTTAAGAGTCAATGTGAGGATGACGATGTATTACAGAGTGTGGATGAAAAACAGAGTAAGAGCAGCAGAGAAGCATTTGTGACGATTACAGTGAACCTCCTGAAGAAAATGAAGCAAAATAAGTTCGCTGAGCGTTTGCTGATAAGTGAGAATTATTCTCTAAATATTTACACTGCTAAAACATTCAAAAAATTCTGAAGAAATAGAAAAAAATGAATCCAAAATATGTGCACTTTATAAATCCTTGATTTGTGTGTGTGTGTGTGTGTGTGTGTGTGTGTGTGTGTGTGTGTGTGGTGACGGCACTCAGGAGCTAGCACTAGGAACTTGCAGTCGTGTCAACATGAATTTAAATCTGCTCTGAAGAAGAAGTTCCAGTGTGTGTTTGAGGGCATC
>CAKLIZ010000637.1:80714-108930 GCA_922035795.1 Oreochromis mossambicus
TGCACACATGGACATTACATGGCTCTCATACACATACTGTTAGACACCGACAAAGGAACAGTCCAACATTTTCACAAGTGCATTTCAATCCATACATTGATCAAACCGCTGATGATTTGGACTGATCCTGGATCTGTCAGTACACCACTGTATTAAATGAAATATGACTGATTCAAACTGTGACCTTCATTATCTTTATATTTCTCTTCTGTTTAGCTGAAAAGGACACCTCCCTGCCTTTTGCGGGCAGCTTTTTTTCTCCTCTTGGTGTCAGTGTGGTTACTGTAAATGACTTTCGACTTCTGAGTAAATGCAGTGTTGTTTTTGAGTGTTTTATTGCCACCTAAAACCTTTTCATGTTCTGATTTAACAGCAGATTTCACCACATGCACACAGAGAAATTTCTGACTCTGTTACACAAAACACGACTGAACGCCACTGGAAGGTTAACTGTGACTGCTGTTAGTTAGCATACAATGCTAAAAATAATCAAATCAACAACAGCACCATGTCTGACTGTGGTAATACAAACTTAAATATGTCAATAAGGCAGGAAAGACTGATCCTTGAATATTTAATTTATATATAGAAAGATTTAACTATTTACACATTGGTATAAAAGCTATTGTACATCAATATATTTATTGACTAGTAAAAACACATTGACTACCTAAAAACACAGCTCTGTCTCTCTATGTTCACATATTCCAATAAGTACTTCAGGAACTATCTGAAGTTTCCACACAACATTATTTTCTTACTCTAGAGGCATTTCATGTTTCCAAACAGTGAACTTGTATTCAAGGATTTAACTTTTTTTTTAAAGTGACAGTCTCCCTACTAGAGATGTGCAAAGCAGTCGTTATCTGTATTTGTATTTGTATTCCAGTAAAATTCAAAATAGGCGTAAAAATCAAATTTTTGCATTACACTTTTAATTAATGTTATAGTGTAAGTATTCTTTAATTATATCGATTATAATAATTATGGACATGCAATATTAGTTGATGGTTTTCCATAAATCCAGCAATTAACATGTACCAAGGAACGTCATTGAAAAGAAAATAACATAACAGCCATTGCCTCATCCATGGTTAAACCAACAAACTGATAAAATACCATTGTGAACATTATGAACCCCTCCACCACCCGTCCTTGTTGGAGGACGCTGAACAGACAGCGAAACTGACTTGCAGGGGCAGAACATGGGTGTGATGATGAATTGGTGCTGGTGGGGGGGTTAGCAGACAGTACCAGGAATAAGATGCTTTAAGTGCATGTGTTAGAGTAAATTGTTAAATGTTGTTGTCTACATTGTTTTAACTCTGTGATGAAAGGATTCTTCTGTCCTTCCCCCCAGATTCTCGAGGCTCTGGGTGAGGGGCTGTAGTCTTTTATTACAGACACAGCCTTGTGAAAGTCTGTTTGATGTAAGCTTCCTGCCCAGCAGGAGGTCACACACACACACACACACACACACACACATTCTTACATACATAAAGAAGTTCACACATATTCATACAATGCCTTGTCTTAGAACCATGTGGGCGTTGCTTTGCTGTGATGTGTTTTGTGTGAACTGTTTCTCAATAAAAGGCAGAGGGAGGAGGCCGGATTTGGGGTCATTTTCGTGGTAGACACCAACAATGCCTCCCTTGCAAGTAAATCAATCGATCGCTGACTGTCTTTTCTTCTTCATGACGAATAAGTCTCTAAAACCAGCGGGGCTTGTGGAAACACAGACCCAACAGCATGTGATTATGCATGACAGATGTTGACAGATGTCGCACTGACTGTAAAATGCTTCCACACAGAACTTGATCAAGTTTTTTTTGGCTGGTGGAGGACCAAGAGGTGGCTCAGCAGCAGCAACACTCTTTTCCATTTGGTTGAACAAATCCATGTGGGGAGTTTCAGCTAAGTTATTGAGTGACGGGACAATGGGAAGCTATGCTAAGGTTAACTAGGCTATAGCCTATATCTTTCTGTCTGCAAAAGACAGAGTAACTTAAATGTACCATATAACTCCCACAAGTGCATACAATTCGACACAACTACACAAGCATTGTTTTAACCTTTTAAAACAAAACTTTAAAGTTACTCTGTCAACAGCCTGTTGTCTAAATTACCGGGCAAACAGAGTTACGTAAACAGAGCGAACATGAGAGCACCCGACTTCAGACTTCAATAATGCAGCGTAATTGATGAATCTCCAGATCTTCGCGAAAGTTATAAACTGCCTACGGAATCCAGTTAAGGTACAAAAAAATCTATTTTATGGCTCAGCCGAGCCATCTCTGTTGCTGTGTGGAGCAGCCTGTGTCAGTCACCTTTTACATGTCACTCACTCATCTGGGCATGCACTGTGGTCTCATAAGGAAACTTATGAGCTTTTTGATATAAAGTTTTTCTTGTTCTCGAATACAAATATTTTTTAAATTATTTGTTTGAAATAAGTATTCGTAAAAAACACTTTATTTGTGCCTTTCCGAGTACCGCATTCAGGTTCGGCTCCACCTCTACTCCCTACCTAACCATGCTTCTACTGACATGTGCTCCAGATAATCTCCTTTACCCAGTTCTCTCCATGTGATGTTTGTATGTTTGTGATTTGTGGGATGGAATAAAATGCCTTTGTCATTATATAACCTGCAGCATCCATATTGTATTAACAAATACAGCTTATAGCTTTCAGACTATATTGAGATGAGCAAACATACTGGCAATCTTTGAACTCTTGTTATGGGAACGACTATAATCATTTTATACACATTTCATTCTGTGCCTATAAAAGAGTTGTGGCTCAGTCCATTAATTGAAGGTCAAGAGCTTTGGCCAGCGATATGTCTGGCCAATCTATTGTAAGGTTGACGAGAGCTGTGGAAGGAATTGCATACACGCTTACAAAACACTTATATCAGGTTATTCTTTATTAACTTTTATTTGTTTATATTCTTTTATTAATTTTTAAGTAGTATCATTTGATTAAAACATTTATTCAATATATTACACATATAGTTTCAGTTGTGTACGTGCTGGCCTTCTGTCTGGTGGAAAGGTTGCAAGTCTTAGCTGGAGATGTGAGAGGTGAAAATGAGTGCATCTCAGGTTGGCACATACACACACACCCACACACACACACACACACAGTAGATACTCATTTGTAGGTGAAAGTTTAATCATATTTTGCTTGTGACTGCAAAATGGTGCCTGCAAAAGAACAGTTTGTTGCAGAACTGTGCCTGATGTTCCAGAAGATAAGCACGGGCAGGACGAGCGACAGGAAGACACCTGGGATGGAGACGAGGCGATGTTCTTTTCAAACTGTGTTAAAAGTCATTGTGGTTTTGATTTGACGTATGCATGTATTGTATCTGCTTAACGCATGAAGGGGCGTTATAAATTTCCCTGATGATATAAAATAACTGATTTGTGTATTGTTGGAGAGATCTACAGCTGATGTTTTGCAGTGTACATCTCCCACACGTGTGTTCATTAAAATCATCGTTTGACTTAACCCGGCCGGACCAGTGTTGTTATTTGGATTTCCTCCTGTATCCCTCCTCGAATATTTTGAATCCGTAGCATTTTGGGGGCTCGTCCGCGTATTTGAGGAGGGAGTGAGTTGGAGGCCTGGACGGAGAAATCCGGGGTCCGAGGTGGTCAGACGGGCAGGCACGAGTCAGTGGTCGAAGTGAGTGGGCGTACGCCGGCGCATCAAAAAAGGTAAGGCACTACCTGTTGAATTATCTCCAAAGTGTGCCAAATTGGACAGTGAAAATTAAATGTCTACTCACTGAAATTACTGGTAAATGTCTGTTTTGATTTTGGTGAAATTCTCATGAGGTTTGTCAGTTGAAATAATGATAATGGAAGTTTGTAAGTGGGTTCGAGTCCGAAGTACTGAGTAAAGAGAATAAAGAAAGGAAAAGGAAAACAGTGAAAGTGAGTTCAGGGCTCACGTAGGAAATAGGGAATTGGTCATTTTGTGGGTTTGAGTCCCGATTGGCTAAAAGGTTGTACCTGCTCCGGTCATACACTTTTTCTGAGGTGTTGATTGTTGTTTCAAAGTATCATACATTTTTAAGAACGGCAGTGCGGCTGCTAAGAAGCGCAGAGCCCGGAGGTTACGCTCCCTCCTTGTCTATGGACGCATGACATTGACCTATTGGCGAATAGGAATAGTACAGTTTGGCTTAACTACAGATTACAGGGCAGCCTGGAATAAGCTAAGAGTTTGAGTCTCTTTACCGTTTGGAATGGTGGTTTGTGCTTTTTTGGGTAGCAGAGGTGCGTCCTCGGGTCTTGGAGACTTTTAAATTAACTTAGGGATGTTAGAGATTAGACCAGAAACAGTAAGAGTCTGATACTGGTGGAATGATCGCAAAAAACCTGGGGTTTGTCCGTTTTAACGGTTATAGTAAATTTGTCGAAATTGTGTAGGTTTTAAAATGTCAGGCCTGATATTGGTGGTTGTAATTATCAGACGTCTATGTAATATAATGTAAGAAGATTTTTGTGTGTAGCCAGTCTGGCACTCTGACAGCGCGCTGCAGGCTATTTTTAGACGGTGTGTGTACATGCAAATGAGGCAGCTGCTGTGGAGCGCATGAGAGGATTGTTGCTTTCGGTTTAGCATGCTATCGAGCTTTATAACTATTGTTTGCAAATGTTGTTAAATGTCTGTGATTAAGATGCTGGTTTTGCTCATAATAAGACTGTAAATAGAGTTTTGATTGATGGTTGTGAATATATGATTGGTGACTGCGTTTGGAAGTAGAATATAGAAACTGTTTATGTCTAAGGCCAGCGTTTTGGTCAGAGGATTTAAGGTGGTTTTGAAGGTTTTGAATAAGAAATAAAGGCGTGATGCAAGAGAGGATGTTTTAAAGTTTGAAAGTGCTTTTAATTCACATCAGGCAGAAGTACTGTTATAGAAGTTTGAGTTTCTTTTTCTGTCTATTTCTGATGAATTAACTTATTTTTTGAGCTTTTGCTGAGGTTGTATGATTACTCATTTTTTAATTGATTGCTGTGATTCCATCTGATTGCAAATTTGAGCCTCTTAAGAAAGCAAGACATTTCTAATTCACTTCAGAGTTTTGAGCTGTAGTCTATAGTGTAATTATACTGTATGCTTATTGATTAGAACAGATGATATGAGACTATCAATAGAGACTGTTAAAAGATATGAGCTGTCTTGATGCAGAGAAAGTGGGGTTGTCATCCTTGAGGATTGAATGATGCTCTGCCTCTGTGGTCAAGTTCAGACATAGGCTTTAAGCAATCATGAGCCGCTGATAAGCGTAACAAATTAATAAGTATGTATAAAAATGAACTTGTTAAATAGCTTTGATAGGAGTAAGTCAATGAGCACGCAATAAAGTGGACTTGTTAGGGGCAGTTCACCACAAGCCCTGTTAAAAGTTGAACTTCATTTGGAGTTAAACACAGACTGTAAAGAAAAGTTTTATTTGACAAGGGTGATAAAATTCAGGCCAGATGCAAAGTATGCTTATTTTGGCGTCCTGCCGGATTGAAGTTTCCCATGTGCGGGATCTTTTGGAGGTGAATTGTGTTTGTCACGGGGAGACAGAGGAGACACCTTATGATTTCTCAGTGTGTGTAGAAGTAGAGGAGTCCGAATTAGACACCTTTTTGGCCCGTTGTTTTCTTTTATTTCAGGGCTTGGTCGAACTCGGTGAGAACGAAAGCGCCCAGGATTGGGAGCCTTCAGAGGCGGCCCATTTTCTGTTCTCTCTCTGGAACGCCATACAAAACGGGGCCACTTTTGACATGGCATAGTGTGAATTATTGGTTTTCTATTTACTATCGCGGGATAGGTTGAGTTATTTTTAGGGTGTTTTGTAGTGACAAGTAATTTCGAGACGGTTGATTGTGTATTTTGAATTGAGGAGATTGAGCGGAGAGTTGGTTGTCCACTGTTGTTGTCCACTGTTGAACCATAACGGGGTTAATGAGTGCTCGAGGTTCTGGGAGAGCGGGTTTGACGTTTACCTCTCTCTCCTAAAAGTGTGGTGTGTGGCTGAAACGTGCATGAAGGATACGCAGCGCTGTTTAAAGGGTTAGTTAGAGGTAAGTATCTTGAGGTTTGAGCGGGTTAGGGATAAGGGCTGCTGGTTTCACTTATTTATATTTGGGTGCGAACGATTGTGACTGAATGTGAGCATCGGGACCACGGACAGCTTCTGAAGTGCTGGGTTAACTGTGTGTGTGTGTCACTGAGCAGGGGAAGAGGAGGCAGTGACTGCAAGAGCGGTGAGACTGATTCTGAAACTGAAAGGGAAGCGTCTCAGGGTGACCCAAGAAAAGGAGTCGAGAAACATCACTTGAGGAGGTAAGTCTGTGTTTCAGAGAAGGGCTGACAGCTCGAGTGTGACATCTAGTGGAAAAAGGGGTTACAAACCTCGGAAGGATCAGCTTGAACAGCTTAAGAAAGCTATTTGCCTGGCTTCCCCTGGAGCATTAAAATCAGCAGAGAAGGAGTGCCAAACTATGGAGGTTGAGGTAAGCAAACTCATTACATCCCAACAGAAAGGGCTGGGTGACAAAATAGCTCTGAGCCTTGTGTTAAGATAAGATAAGATAAGATAAGATAGATAAGATAAGATAAGATAAGATGGCCTTTATTAGTCCCACAGGTGGGAAATTTGTTTTGTTACAGCAAAAGTGCAAAGTTATGTAGCAGAAATTAGAAAACACTGGAATGCAATAAAATAAAATAAAATAAAATAAAATACTATGTACAATAAAATAAAATAGAATAGAATAATATATACAATAGAATAAAATAGAAATACAAATACTATATACAACTGAGTAGGAAAATACAAAAACACAACTTCGTCAGAAGAAGAATTGCACATATAGCAGTCTTATTGCACATGTGTGGGTTTGTGTGTTTGATCAGCTGCAAAAGTCTTTATTGTAGAGTCTGACAGCAGTGGGGAGGAAAGACCTGCGAAATCTCTCCGTCCCACACCGTGGGTGCCGCAGTCTCCCACTGAAGGAGCTGCTCAGTGCCTTCACAGTCTCATGCATGGGGTGGGAGATGTTGTCCAACAGGGATGACAGCTTAGCCACCATTCTCCTGTCACTCACCACCTCCACTGGGTCCAGAGGGCCTCCTAGAACAGAGCTGGCCCTTCGGATCAGCCTGTTCAGTCTCTTCCTGTCCCCGGCAGAGATGCTGCCTCCCCAGCAGACCACACCATAAAAAATGGCTGAGGCCACCACAGAGTCATAGAAGGTCTTCAGGAGTGGGCCCTCCACTCCAAACGACCTGAGTCTCCGCAGTAGGTACAGCCTGCTCTGCCCTTTCCTGTAGAGGGCGTCTGAGTTATGAGTCCAGTCCAGTTTGTTGTTCAGATGAACACCAAGGTACCTGTAGCTGTCCACAGCCTTGATGTCCATACCTTGGATGTTCAGTGGTTGCAGTGGAGGATGCTTGTGCCTGCGGAAGTCTACCACCAGCTCCTTGGTTTTACTGGCATTGATCTGGAGGTAGTTCAGCTGGCACCAGTCCACAAAGTCCTGAGTCAGTCCTCTGTACTCCGTGTCGTCCCCATCAGTGATGAGGCCGACTATTGCAGAGTCATCAGAGAACTTCTGCAGGAAGCACTGGGTGGAGTTGTGGGAGAAGTCTGCAGTGCCAGAACCGTTCCCTGTGGGGCCCCCGTACTGCAGACGACCCTGTCCGACACACAGCCCTGAGTCCTCACATACTGTGGTCGGTCGGTGAGGTAGTCCAAAATCCAGGTAGTGAGGTGATGGTCCACTCCAGAGTTCTCCAGCTTGTCCTTCAGAACCGAGGGAAGAATGGTGTTAAAGGCACTGGAGAAATCAAAGAACGTGATTCTCACAGTGCTCCCAGCGGTCTCCAGGTGAGCGAGGGAGCGATGTAGGAGATGAATGACGGCATCATCCGCTCCAATGCCAGGCTGGTAGGCAAACTGAAGTGGGTCCAGTGATGAGCTCACAAGGCGCCAAAGCTGAGCCAGGACCAGCAGCTCCAGGGTCTTCATCAGGTGGGATGTCAGAGCCACCGGCCTGTAGCTGTTGAGGTCCTTGGGGCGTGAAGTCTTTGGCACTGGAACAACACAGGAAGTTTTCCAGAGCTGTGGGACTCTTCCCAGCCTCAGGCTCAGGTTGAAGAGGTGCTCCATCACACCACACAGTTGGTCCGCGCAGGACCTGACGACCCTCGAGCTGATGCCATCTGGACCCGCTGCCTTCCTGGCTTTAATCCTCCTCAGTTCCCTCCTAACCTGGGTGGTTGAGAGAGACAGGCTGGAGCCTTGTGTTGAGTGTGTATTGGATGCTGTTGTTGGGGGTGGGGAGGAGTGAGCAGGGTGAATAGAGGAGGTGTGAAGTGTCTGAGGTGTCAGAGGTGGAACAGCAGCAGTGGGGGTGGGTGAGTCTGCAGCCGATGTTGGAGACTGCCTCATGGCTGAATCAAATCTGTTGAAGAAATGATTCAGTTCATTTGCCCACCTCACATCCCTCCCAGGCAGAGAGTTCTGATGTTTGTGGCCCGAGATGGTTCTGAGGCCTCTCCAGACTTCACCAACGTTATTTTGCTGAAGCTGGTTCTCCATCTTCTGCCTGTAGCTGTCCTTCCCATTTCTTATCAGTCCCCTCAGCTCTCTCTGCACCCTTTTCAACTCCTCTTTGTCTTTGGATTTGAAGGCCCTCCTCTTCTGCTTGAGGACGGCTTTAATTTCTGGGGTAATCCAAGGTTTGTTGTTGGAGAAACACCGTACAGTCCTGGTAGGTACGGTGTTATCCACACAGAAATTAATATAGTCAGTAATGCATGTAGTAAGGCTGTCGATGTCCTCTCCGTGGTCGTCACAGATCACCTCCCACACAGTCGACTCAAAACAATCCTTAAGAGCCTCCTCGCTCTCCTCCGACCATCTCTGCACTGTGCGGGTGGCTGGTGGCTCCCTGCGCACTAAGGGCTCATACACAGGGACAAGGTGCACCAGGTTGTGATCAGATCTGCCCAGGGGAGGGAGAGGTGATGAACTGTATGCCTCTTCTGCATTGGCATACAGTAAGTCCAGTGTTTTATTGTCTCTGGTTGGGCAGGTCACATACTGGGTGAAGGTGGGCAGTGTGGAGTCCAGTGAGGCATGATTGAAGTCCCCTGATATTATGAAGAGGGCTCTCGGAGATTGTGTTTGCAGTCTGCTGACCACAGAGTGGAGAGTGTCACAGGCTGCATCCGCGTTGGCCGAGGGGGGGACATACGCTGTTATCGCGATAACATGCGAGAATTCCCGGGGCAGGTAGTATGGACGCATGCTAACGGCTAACAGCTCAATGTCTCTGCTGCAGAGTTGTTCTTTCACAGTGATGTGCCCGGGGTTACACCATCTGTCATTCACAAACACTGTCAGTCCCCCTCCTTTCCTCTTACCGCTCTCTCTCGTCCTGTCCGCTCGCAGCATCTGGAATCCCGGTAGTGTCACGCTCGTGTCCGGAGTTAGCGGTGTTAGCCACGACTCCGTTAGCATCATGATGCTACATTGCCGGTACTCCCTCTGTGACCAGGTTAGCGACGTTAGCTCATCCATCTTATTGAGCAGAGATCGTACGTTTCCAATAATTACAGAAGGAAGAGATAGTCGATAACGTCTCCTTCTCGGGCGACGGCGCTCCTTCCCAGCACGACACCCCCGTCTTTTCTTCCTCAGTTCACTGGGAATGTCGAGTCTGTCCGCCGGCAGTACCGCTGCTGGACGCAGCACTAACAGCTGATCCCTACTGTAAACAAAGGATCCCTGCTCTGGGTCCCCAGACACGGGTGAAAAAAGTAGAAAAAAACTAAGAAAAACAACCAGAACTAGCACAAAACGGTAGGACATGGTTGCAGAGTCTAATTACTAATACGTTAGTTATAAAAATTACGAGAAGAAAAAAGATAAGAAAGAAAGAAACTCAGAATGAGCAGAGCTGCTGTAGCAGGCTGCCGCACACGGGGGGCGCCGGAAGTTTACCCAAGGAGAGAGATGTGAACAGAAACTGAAACAATCAAGTCTAGTTCCAGCTGGTTATCAGAGCTGGCTGCTTCCTTTGTCAGAATCTTCCAGAAATGGGCAGGGGTACCAGTCCAGACTTATTTAGGCTGTCGGTCTGCATCCCTACCACCATTTATTCAGAGCTCTGAAGTCTGAATGGCCACAAGTACCATTCACAGAGAGTTGGGGAATGGCTGCAATCACAGCACTGTAAGATGGTGACAGATGTACCCTTAGGCCCCCTCCTTGATTCAGAGATGGTCTTTCCCTTTTCACGTAAATGGCCTCCTTGACTTTGCGCTCAAACCAGCGTTCCTCCCTGTCCAGGATGTGTACATCCTCATCATTGAAAGAGTGCAGTCTATTTAGACCTACAGGCCAGTGGACAGAGTCCTGGCCTGACGAGTAAGCTCTTCTGTGTTGTGCCATCCGCTTTGCCAGAGGTTGTTTGGTTTCCCTGATGTATAGATCATGGCAATCCTCTTGGCAATTAACATTGTACACTATATTACTCTGATTGGGTTGGGGGACCCGATCCTTGGGGTGGACCAATTTTTGGCACAGTGTGTTTTGGGGTTTAAAAGCCACAGAGACGTTGCGTTTAGAAAAAAAATGCTTCTTAACTGTTTCAATACTCCTGACATGTACGGGATCACTAAGGGTTTTCGCTTAGTTGTCCTTCTCTCCTGGATCGGCTGGAGATTTCTTTTACATTTACAAAAGTCCAGCTGGACTTTACCACATTTACTCAGGACCTTCTTGATGTGATGTTCTTCTGCTTCCCTGGTCGCTGTGTCTGTGGGGATGGTGTTTGCTCTGTGTTGTAGCGTCCTGATGACACCCAGTTTATGCTCCAGTGGATGATGAGAGTCAAACCTGAAATACTGATCCATATGAGTAGGTTTCCGGTGCACATCAGACACTTTTCATATCCTCTCTGGTGAATTTGATGTGTTGATCCACCGAGTTAAAGTGGTCCGTGGATTGTTGTACGTCCTGTGATTTGATTTTCACCCACATGTCATTCACATACCTGAACCAATGACTTGGTGGTTTTCCAGGGTAGGATAACAAAGCCTACAAAGGTTGGAGAAAGCTGCACTTAGCTGAGACTGAAGAAGTGCCTTGGATGAGTGATGAAACATTTCTCCCACTGAAAACTCTATATCCAGATGAACAGAATTAACCTTTTGGGATGTAATCCATAACCCAAAACATTAATCTGAGAACAACCAACATACTGAGATATATACAACTTGTTCCTGTAGAAGTTACTCTTAGAGATCTCCTACATTAACCACTAAAACTTCAGAACTTGCCGTTGAATACATCTGTTTAAAGATTTCTTCAGAATTAGAATAATCCAGTCACAGTTGTTAGTGTTTCAATTGTTACACAGGAAACATTAGCTCCTGATTTTAATTCAGCAGCTTGGTTTTCCAAATTGTAAACAGAAATAGTCTAAAAAAAGAACTGGCCTGCTGATGGACTAAATTAGTTTAACTCAGTTACTTGAACTGTCCACCAAACTGACCAATCATATTAGGAACCCTCTTCTTTTGCCTCCGTCCTCCAAATAGTCAAGAATCAGCTAACTTGTGTGAGCAAGATTTGAGACAGAGAGGAACTAGACAAAGTGAAAATATGCTGCATTGCTGAGGTCTTCAAGTGCAGGTTGTTTAATTATGCACAAGCAATTTAATTGTGCTTGTGATCAGCATGACTTTTGTCTATTGATTTTGGAGTTTTGTCATTTGGCTGCTAAAGGCTACTTTTGTCTGTCACTCCCTCACATGTCTCTGCATCTTTCACCTGTCATTGGGATTCATTTTAAAATTCTCCTTCAGTTTGTTCACTTTTCTCATTTATTACTTTTTACATCCTCCATTCTTTTCTCATATCTTAGCCTTAAATTAAAGTGACTGATCTATTAAACTTATAGATATAAGTGGTGCATAAATGGTGAGCAAAGGCAGTTATCATTACTTTTGTTTGTTTGTTTGTTAATCTATTAACATGGAAACTACATTTAGCAAAGAAAAGAAGAGAAAAATGCAATACAAAATACAGCTAACATTTCAATATTGCTTAAACTATTCTGATTCAGTTACATATCAAAATGGAGTTGGAAGATGTACACACTTATTTAATCCCAAACCTTTACCATAAGTTACCTGTCAATATCTAGTCAGCTTCCTTAATGATATAATCTGCAGTAATAATAATCAACAGTTTTCTGATATAATATATAAATAAAATAACTCCCCCCAGACTGAGCTCCAACAGGGAGACCTGACCGGTCTTAAAGGGTTAAATGTCTCAATACTACTACCTGGAGCTCTATATATACAGCTAATGATTACATTTGAACTTTTTTTCTTTAAAATTTCAACTGTTATACATTCCAATACATTATCAATCACCATCGTCATCTTACCCGCCACATTAAATTTCAAGGCTTTGTCTACATACAAGGGAACTCCTCCTCCACCTTCATTTCACCAAGTTATATATGTGAATTCATAACCCTTCAGTTCAAAGTCTGTTTTTCCATATTGATCCACTTTCCGATAAGGCAATGACACTAAATGGCTTTGAAAACTGGTAAAGACTAATTAAGATTAAGATCTGAGATCTGATGATGATCTGATTTGTATAGTAGAAGCAGTTGTTATTGATAGATGAGAAGAAGTTGTTGCCTGGATCTGTTCCACATTTCAGTGTATTCCCTGGTCAGCCATTTAGTTTAATGAATATTGTACAGTTTGTCATCCAAGTACTTAAAAAAAAAAGTAATACTTTCATAGCTTCTGAAGGTATTGCACTTTTTTGGCTATTTCAGTATTGTGTTTGTTTATATTCGTTGATAAAGACGTTAAATCCTTTACATTTTCTTCCTTGTTTCAGTAGTGTGTTCTTGTGTTTTTGATTAAAAAACCTCAGTATAATAGTGGATTTGTTGTTGTTTCTCCTGGGAAGACGGTGGCATGCTTCGACGTGGTTACAGTCCAAGTTAATACCTGTGCACTGCAGGAAAGCAACCACTTGCTGTTCTGTGGAGCTAACGTCCAGCTCCCCAGGTTCCTCATTGCTGTCAGCGGTCACCGCCCGAGCATATGACTGGGGTTTAATATGGAGCCCAACGATGATAACATAGTTTATCCTAGAGTATTGTTCCTCAACTTCTTCAGCGTTCGAAATTCTCTTAGACCCCATGTATCCGGTTCCACCAGTAAGCAGGTTCAGTCAGCTATTCCCTCGGTCAGCTGTTTGCTTGTCAGCTGGTAGCTTGTCAGCTGTTAGCCCTGTTAGCCCAATAGCTTGTTGGCTAACCTGCAATTACCTCTTCAACTTTGTTATTCTAGTCCATTATCCTATATCAGGGTAGTAATCCAGACAGGCTCATACCAAAGGTTCCAACAATTTGACTAATGTTCATGATCCAAAAAACTGATGGCCAAATTTCAGAAATCCATTGGACACAATCAAAACACAACAACTTGCAAATTTGCAATCAACTGACAAATAGGAAGATTTCCTGGAAACGTCTTCTTTGAGAACTCTTACAGTAATATATATTTATTACTCAGCTTGATCAGTGTTTCTGCCCTTGAATATCTTACTCCATGTGTGATTGTTCATGTCACATCTGCATAAAACCAACAGGAAGTGAGAGACTTTCTCTCCATACCTGAGAGTGTCCAGTCTCCAGCGTGGATCCTTCAGTCCAGCCAACAGCAGCTTCATTCCTGAGTCTCCTGGATCATTGTAGCTTAGGTCCAGCTTTCTCAGATGGGAGGGGTTGGAGCTCAGAGCTGAGGCCAGAGAAGTACAGCCTTCCTCTGTGATAAGACAGCGTGACAAACTGCAGACACACAAAACAACTATCTGTCATTATTATTATACTTCACTGAAGACTAAATTATTTTCTTTATTTAGCCTTTTTCTCCAGATTACAACAACTTTCATAAATTTCATCCATTTAATTCAAGTTAGCATTATAAAGTGACAACTGATGTAAAAAGTTGTTGTGAAGCAGCAGACCCTACAATATTAGAGAGGACATTCCATTTGAGCAGGATTTGGCTACAGTATGTTATATGCAATACTGTTAAATGTGTGTGTGTGTGTATGTGTGTGTGTGTGTTTGTGTGTGTGTGTGTGTGTGTGTGTGTGTGTGTTTTGTACTTCATAGTACAAAAACAGCTCTAGTAAAAATCACTATTGAACTCATCACCAGCTTCATTCTTCTTGACCTCACAGCAGCTTTTGATACTATCTCTCACCACGTCCTTCTTCATAAATTAGCATCTATTCGCATCAGTGGTACAGCACTTGCCTGGTTTACATCGTATCACTCTAACCATTCACAGTTTGTTCAATTACTCACTCACAGATCACTATCTACTCCAGTTAATTCTGGTGTACCCCAAGGTTCTGTTTTCAAGAAATATAAAATCCAGTTTAACTGCTATGCAGACGACAGCCGGCTCTACTTATCTTCCAAACCCACAGCTACTCTCCCACCCGCATCCATTCCTGACTGTTTAAGTGAAATCAAGGTCTGGTTTAATCATAGCTTTCTTAAACTTAATGGCAATAAAACAGAATTATTTTAATACGCACCAAATCAAAACTGACTAAACTAAAGTTCCAACCAAAAGTTTTTCATTATCCACTGATAACTCTGTTGTCACACCCTCCCCTCAGGTTAAGAGTCTTGGTGTCATCCTCGATAGCACTTTTTCCCTCACAGCACATATAAATAATATCACTCGGTCTTCCTATTTTCATCTTTATAATATTAACCTCCTTCGTCCTTCACTCACTCCAAACAGTACCACCATTCTTGCCGATGCTTTTGTCATATCTCGTTTAGATTACTGTAATTGACTTCTTTATGGTCTACCTCATAAATCTCTCCATAAACTGCAGTTAGTTCAAAGTACAGCTGATCATATCATATCCAAGACCTGTTCTTAAACAGCTCCATTGGCTTCCAATTCACCCCTGTATAAATTTCAAGATCCTGCTTCTTACTCTTAAAGAGCTTGATAACTTCACTCCTCCATATTTCTCTGATCTCCTCCATACGTACTCACCTCCTTGTACACTCTGCTCTTTTTCAGCTTTCCTTCTGTCTGTTCCACCTGCTCACCTGACTACCATGGGTCTCAGAGCCTTTAGTTGTTCAGCCCCGACTTTGGTCATGACAATTTGCATATTAATGAACAAGGAACTAGCCTCACAACCGATTGTTCATTCAGTGAGCTCATTCAATTTAAATTATTGCACAAAGGTACTGTTTATAAGGTGTGGAAAACCTGCAGTGTGCTGAGACTTAAGAAGTCACTTGGATGAGTGACAAAACGTTTCTCCCACTGAAAATGCTATGACCAGATGAGCAGAATCAACTTCTGGGGAGTTTCAGAGTCTGATAATCCAATCAAAAGGTTAAAAAAAATACCCGACTTTCTATAAGCTTTACCTATTTAATCAGTAATCTAATACAGATTCTAAATAATACAGCATAGAAATTGCTGAATCCTGACCTGAGACTCTCTAGTGTACAATGTGGACTTTCCAATGCAGCAGACAGAAGTTTCACTCCTGAATCCTCCAGGTCATTGTCACTCAGGTCCAACTCTCTCAGAGTTGAGGACTGGGAGTTGAAAACTGAGGACAGAACTTCACAGCTTCTCTCTGAAAGGTTACAGACACGCAGTCTAAAAAATAAAGAACACAAAGACAAAAAGACTTAAATTAAAGTATATTGATACTCTAATGAGAAATTAACAGATTTATCAACATTCAATGCTGTGTTACTGGATATAATTGCTATCACCTATTTTAAACATATGAGAAACATGGCACTTTACTGTGACTTGGAAACAATAACAAACAGTAAGATACAACAAAAAAATGATTTTGTAATTTGATGAAAAATAAAATATCTTTTGATCTGACCTCAGAGCTTCCAGTGTAGAATTTGGACTCTGCAGTGCATCAGACAGAAGCTCCACTCCTGTTTCCTGTAAGTTGTTGTTACTCAAGTCCAGCTCTCTCAGAGTAGAGGATTGGGAGCTGAGAACTGAGGTCAGTGCTTCACAGCTTCTCTTTGACAGAAAACATCCACTTAATCTAGAAATGAAACAACAACAACAAAAATGGCTTTTTATAAGTGTCGGTGATCAGGGATCTGCTATTCTCCCTGCCAAAGTAGCGATCTCTCCATGGGTGGAGACCTCCAAGCTTGGTCCTGCCCTCTTCAACTGCAACTCATCATTGGCGATCAAATTCAGCAGTTTTAAGGACCATCACGAATCTCCACGCTTCGCCAGGTCGTCTGTGTCCTACGCTCACTCCATGCTTACCTGATCGTCCAAATTGCTGCTTCACTCACAACGACCTGGGCTGCTACTCACCTGCACAATCAGCGGGTTACTCTCACCTGCTTGCTTGGAAGTCACGCTCACGCTTCTTGGATCAGTGACACCCCAGACGTTCCTCAGCCCCCAACCCCGCAGAGCTACTCACCTGTGCACAAGCTAGCCAGCTTCATCCTTCATTTTTCAGACCATACAATCGCTCCCCATCACAGGCAGCACATATCGCTAACTCCACTCTCTCTCTTTCTCTCTATTCAGACCCATCTCTCGGCGAGATTCTTGCTGTGCACTTTGACTATTCATTTGTAAATAAATTCACTGTTGCATTGAATCTAAAAGATCATCATTTAGCCTGGAGAAATAGTTTGCTGCTTTATTTAAAAAAAAAAAAAAAGCCCTATGTAAAGCTAGAACATCTTACTATTCATCACTGATTGAAGAAAATAAGAACAACCCCAGGTTTCTCTTAAGCACAGTAGCCAGGCTGACAAAAAGTCAGAGCTCTGTTGAGCCAACTATTCCTTTAGTGTTAACTTGTAATGAATTCTTCTTCACAAATAAAATTTTAACTATTAGAGAAAAAAGGACTCACAATCATCTCACAGATGTAGCATTATCTACAGCTACTTTTAGTACCATTGATATTCATTTAGTCTTTTTCTCCAATTGATCTTTCTGAGTTAACTTGAGTAATTACTTCCTCCAAACAATCAATGTGTCTTTTAGACCCCATTTCTACTGGACTGCTCAAAGGAGTCCTGTCATTAATTAATGCTTCAATCTTAAATAAGATCAACCTATCTTCAAAAATCGGCTATGTACCACAGGCCTTCATCTCTGTGCTTGTCCTGCTAAACCTCAGTGCATACTGTAAACCATAATATCCTATTAGAGTGATTCAAGAATGCTGCAGGTATTACAGGTACTGTCCAACAGTTGTTTATATCATATCTATCTAATAGACTCAAATTTGTTCATATCCTGTTCAAACACTAAGGTTAATTATGGAGTTCCACAGGGTTCATTGCTAGGACCAATTCTGTTTACATTATATATGCAGTATTAGGCAGTATCATCAGAAGGCATAGCATTCATGTTCACTGCTATGCAGATGACACTCAATTTTATCTATCCATAAAGCCAGATAACACACACCGATTAGTTAAACTGCAGGAATGTCTTAAGGACATAGAGAGCTGGAGCTCTAATTTTCTGCTTCTAAATTCAGATAAAACTGAGTTTATTGTACTCTGCTCTGAAAATCTTAAAAATCTGACCAGATTCTTACTCTTAATTGCATTACCTTGGTCCCCTGTAACACTGTGAGGAACTGCGGAGTCATTTTTTTTTTTTTTTTTACCAGGATATGTCCTTCAATGCACATATTAAACAAATATGTAGGACTGCTTTCTTCCATTTGCCCGACATCTCTAAAATTAGAAATATCCTGTCTCAGAGTGACGCTAAAAAAATAGTTCATGCATTTATTACCTCTAGACTGTGCTACTGTAATTCATTATTATCAGGATGTCCTAAAAACTCCCAGAAAAGCCTTCAATTAATCCAAAATGCTGCAGCAAGAGTACTGTCAGGAACTAGAAAGGGAGACCATATTTCTCCTATATTGGCTTCCCTTCATTGGCTTCCTGTTAAATCTAGAATTGAATTCAAAATCCTGATCCTCACATACAACGTCTTAAATAATCAGTCCCAATCTTATCTTATAGTACCATTTCACCCCATTAGAGCACTTCGCTCTCACACTGCAGGTTTACTTGTTGAGTATTTAAAAGTAGAATGCGAGGCAGAGCCTTCAGTTTTCAGGCCCCTCTTCTATAGAACCAGCTTCAAGTTTGGATTCAGGAGACAGACACTATCTCTTATTTTTAAGATTAGGCTTCAAACTTTCCTTTTTGCTAAATCACATAGTTAGGGCCTATTGAACCCAGTTCTTTTTATTGTTCTACTGGACAGAGAAGACGCAGACTCAGAGTGGTCAAAGTATTTACAACCATTTTATTCAATCATTACTTTCCAGAAAGTGGATGTGCACACTGCTAAGCATCGGCAGATCTGAAGCATTTGAAGCCTATAGCCTATATTATAATCAGGTCCCTCCTGTGTTATTTTGGTACTCACGTCATACACAGTTTCGATCAAAACAACTTTTGCGCTACACTTTCCCCTTACTTGATGCGTGTGTGTGTGTCTTGCTGGTGGAGTGATTACGTGTGCTACCCTCTGCCCTAGTTCTGCTTTTTCTGTCTGCATCTGTTTCCTGTTCTCAATATACTGCCTCTGCAGCTCTGCACAAGACTTCCTGTTCTGCACAGTTCCAATCTGGCTGAGCAATTTGTTTGTGAGTCAAAGCTGGCCTGTTATTAAAATACATAAACAAAACAATCAGAAAATAAGCACTAAGAAAATATATATATTCCTTAACAGGCTGGATCAGGTGACACCGAATCCTCCCTTAGTTATTTTGCAATAGATGTAGGCTGCCAGGGGATTCCCATGATGCATTGAGTATTTCTTCTTCAGTCACCTTCCTCACTCACTATGTGTTAAGCCTTTAAGACCTACCATAGAACCAAGTCCCCCAGAGCTTATCTTTATATTACATATATATTTCTAGTTAGAGAAATTTAAGAGGTTTATTCCTCAAAACTGTAAATACAAAAAGGTTGCACAAAATAGTTTCCAACCACAGGAGATTTATTTTGAGTGTCTTCAAAATTTCATTTTTGAGATACTCCAATTTTTATATACTGAAGAAAAAACGAAAATAAATATTACAATGCAAATTTGCAAATAAACCCCAAACAACAGCATGTGCATCAAAATAAACTATTTCTAGCAGTGCAATTTGAGTTCTAAGCATCCCAGAAAGTATACAGAAAAGCATAAAGTCAAACATGACTTTTAAAAATGCCAGCATAGGTTTACAAGGCCCTGAAGGTAAAAAACCACATTTTCACGAAAATTACGTCACTTCCGGTTTTGGCCAGGTAATGGCGGACATACGATAGTTTGCACTGACGTCTATCCCAATCTAGGAAGTGTTGCAAACAGCTGATCAAATTGGCAAAGCGTGTTTCTGGAATATTATGTTTTTGTTGCTGCAAGTGGTTTTTATGCTATTTTTGCAAAGCTTTATGTGGAAGGTGTCAGAAGAGTGTGAGAATCTCCGGCATGTTCGTCACAAGTGGAGTGAGGAGGGGGATGGAAATAAGGAAAATTGTTGTGTCTGTTAAAGCACAGAATCAAATAAAAAGAGTTATGTATGCATTGCTATCTAGACATGTCTAGATAGGTCCGTAGAGGTGTATAAAAATGAGAGGCAGAAGCAGAGAGGGGCTTTTTCCTCTAGTCCCGAGCCGATGAGTTGGATGTGAAGAGACTGAAGATCCGCAGTGAGAAAACTTCGAGCAAGGAATGACAGAGGAGAAGTCATCGCCCTTCATTGTGGATCAACTGATTGGATTATAAATTTTGAACCGCGTACTCATCGTATGCTGAGTTAAGATTGGAGTCAAGAAGGTGAAGTCGGGGAGCCTTGTACTGGGCTACACTTTCCTTTGGACTTCTTCCAACACAGCAGGGAGCTGGATTCTATCGGCACGCACGATGATCTTCCTTCCTTCCACCTCAACAACGGTTGTAGTCATTTAGCAACAGAATAGTTAGGATTTATAGGGTGATAAATTGATTGTTTTGATTTGATTCGACTGAATTAAAAATTAAGCTGTTTGCTAATCCCTGCTGAAATCTTGCTTTAATAAAAATTATCTATCTGCATTTAAAGTCAGAATTGTGGACATTCATTCTATTACTTCCTTAAAACAGTAAGTGGTAAGACTTTATGTGTGTTAACTCATAGCATCAGATTTAGGGTTCTTATAGGTTATTCTAGTAACTCATAACACGTCCTTGGGACCTACTGTCCAGGTCACTAAATTTTACTCAGCACAATAACAAGTGCCATAGATCATTAGAGGAGAGCTGCAGTTAATAAGTGTGACTGACAAATATGTTTCATTAAGGTTGCCAATGAGAGCATAGAGTCAGAGGTAGTGCAGGGCGGGCGCTTAGACGCCGGTTTAAACTAGTCTCAACTTCACCTATCAGGGTAATACCCGTAGAGATTAAGGGACTCTGACCCAAATGATGGAGAGCCGGTCCAGACCACCTGTACAGGGGTAACTGGGATGTAACAAAGGAAACCATGACCTAGGACAAGCCAATGGCATAACATTTAAGTACAACTCCTCTAGATTCATATGCAAAAAAAAAAAAAAAAAATGATTGTGCTACCTTACCTGGTTCCAGTTCTAGAGAGATTTAAAAATAGTTACGCAAAACGGAGCGTGCCCGCTCTGACCGGTTTGAAAGGGTTAATAGACCTCTCTGTACTAGGGATGGGTACCGGTATCCGGTGCCATGATGGCACCGGTTCTGACATAAACGATAGTAACCAGACCGAAAAGCAGCGCACATTTCGGTGCTTTATTTCAGTGCTTTTTTTTCTTGAGATGAGAGAAAGAGAATCTCTCTTGAGATTCTTTAGATTTTAGCCAATCATTTTACGTTTCTGAGGATAGTAGGCGGGGCCAGGTACGCACGTTCTTTTAGAGCTGAGCTACAGATTTAAAATGCCCAAGGTGAAGCGGTCAAAAGCCTTGCTGTACTTCATGGCAAAAGATGCAACCTCAGCAGCCTGCAACAAGTGCTTTAAGGTGATACTGTGCAAACGAGGTAACACCTCGAATCTGATGAAACACCTGGCGATGGATAGCATTTTTTTAAAAGCCGAGAAATGCACCGTATTTGATAGTTTGCTGCAAGACCTCACACCGAGCAGATCTACTGCGGGTGTGGTGCCTGTTATCGGAGCTAAACATGAGAGGCTTTAGGACAAAGTTTGTGTTTTCCATTGTTTGAGCACCGGTTCCAACCAGAGGAGGTATGCTATATCAACAGAAAAGGCTAACTTGGTTATCATTTTGCACAAAAAAAGAGACTTCTTAAAATAAAAACATAAGAGATTTTTGGACAAAGTTTGTGTTCTCCATTCTTTAAGCACTGGTTCGAGCACTGTTTAAGCACCGGCACCGTTTCAAAAGTACCGGTTTGGCACCGGTATCGGATAAAACTTAAACGATACCCATCCCTACTCTGCACTGAACCATACTTGTTATTAATTTCGGGCTCTCTTCCACAGAATGTCTTTCATCCTGTCTTCCTTCTCTCTCCCCAACTGGTCACTGGAGATGGCTGCCCTTCCCTGAGCCTAGTTCTGCGCAAGTTGTTTTTTCCTGTTAATAGGGAGTTTTTCCTTCCCACTGTCGCCAAAGTGCTTGCTCATAGGGGGCCATACAATTGTTGGGCTTTTCTCTGTATGTATTATTGTAACGTCTACCTTACAAAATAAAGTGCCACTTAACCTTGGTTTTCCCTGGTTGGAGAAACACAACCCACATCTGGACTGGAATACTTGCAAGGTAATCAACTAGAGTTTAACCTGTCATTATTTGTGTTTTTGCTCTGGTCTGCCTTCTGCTCCCAGCACTACTGCACCTTCAGACGTGATTTCTCCTGAACTCTTGCTGGTTCTGAAAGAGTACCATGACCTCCAAAACATTTTTAGCAAGGACAAACCTCTCTCCCTGCCATCACACTGACCCCACAATTGCACCATTGACCTCCTCTCTGTCATGTGAAGGCTGTGTGCAGGCAGGAGTGGTAGTAGGAGGACCCAAAGTGCAGACACTCAGAGGCAAAACGTGAACTCAAACTCAGATTTAATGCAAAACTCAAAAGGGTAACAAAACTAGGAATACAAAATAAGCTTACGCAGACAGAACACCCAGCAAGATGAGGGTAGATTGCGACACCAACAAACTGAAACACAGGGCTAAAATACATAGAGGGAGCAATCAGGGAATGGGCAACAGGAGGGAAACACAGCTGGGGCAAATCAGGTCTAACGAGAGACAAAGGAAGCAAAACCAGATGCATTTACATGAGACAAGGACTTTCAAAGTAAAACAGGAAACATAACACAGTCTGAACTTACAGACACAGACTCACAGGCAGGCACTACAACAGAGGGAACAGAGACGTGGGACCAGGGCAGACACAGACACTGACCGGACACGGGGATATAGCAAACAGGGGAGACAGCAACTAAGGATTACACAGAGACATAAACCATAAGACAGAACTCTAACAAAGAAACCAAAGAATAGAAATGATAAATAATATAATAAACTTAAAACCCTGGGTCAATGACCCAGGCATCCTAACACTCTCTTGCATCGCTCTTCCATCTAGCTGGCTATACAATCTTTCCTGGCCAGAGATGGAGGCCATGGAAAAGTATATTCAGGAGTCTTTGGCAGCAGACATCACTGACCCTTCACTTTTTCTGTTGGAGCAGGTTTCTGTTTTGTGGCTAAGAAGGACAAGTCATTGAGGCCCTGCATAGATTATTGGGGTCTCAATGACATCACCATAAAGAACAAATATCTCCTGCCTTTGATAAATTCTGTATTTGAGTCACTCCAGGGCGCTACGCTGTTCACAAAATTGGATCTCTGCAATGCTTGCCACTTGGTCAGTATTAGGGAGGGTGACGAGTGGAAAAGGGATTTTAACAACCCACTAAGGAAATTTTGAATGCCTTGTCATGCCATTCGGCCTCACCAACACCCCAGCCATTTTCTAAGCCCTTGTCAACGATGCACTGAGTTGATATTCTCAACCAATTTGTCTTTGTTTAATTGGATGATATTCTTATTTTCTCCAACTCTCTAGCAGAACACCAGGTTTATGTGTAATGTGTCCTTCAACAACTCCTCAAAAACTGGCAATACATCAAAGCCGAGGAATGTGCCATTTTGTCGCAGGTCTTCTGCCATCTGACTACTGTGGACAGATTTTCCAAGACAGCTCACTTTGTCACCCTGCAGAAGCTTCATTCAGATGCAGAGACACCTAATATAGTAATAGATCATGTTTTCAGGCTCCATGGCATCCAACCAACAAAACAACGGGCAGACCGAACGGCTAAATCAGGAGTTAGAGGCGGCTCTGCGCTGTTTGACTACTCAGAACCCTGCCACCTGGTCGCAGCATTTGTCATGGATCAGCGCATGGTGACGGATGCCAAACGCCGGTATCGGGAAAGTGTGGAGTCTCGATTCACCCAGGGTGACACACGGAGCATATAGCACAGACTATGCGCAATCACAGATTATAGAGCCAGGGACACGGTGAGGATCAACGCCTACTCTACTCTCGCCAACGAGGTGAAAGAGTTCTATGCCCGCTTTGCGGTTAGCCAAGCGGCTAATGCTAACAACCGCCTGACAACTGAGGACGGTGATGTCGTCAGAGAGGGACCGGCAATCAGCATCGCAGAGCACAACGTCCAAGCGGCCCTGAGGAGAGTGAGCACAAGGAAAGAGGCAGGACCAGATGGCATCACCGGCCGTCTGCTGGAGTGCTGGGCTGACCAGCTAGCAGGTATGTTCACTTCCATTTTCAACAAGTCCCTGGCTAAGTTTGTGGTCCCCACATGCTTCAAGATCATCATCCATGTGCCCAAGAACAACAAGCCCTCTTGCCTGCCAATGCCATGCCTGCCAATGACTACTGGCCAGTTGCACTGACTTTGGTGGTTATGAAGGTGTTTGAGAGGCTGTTGAAAAACATAATCTCCTCCTAAATCCCAAACACCACAGATCTGCTCCAGTTTGCCTACCGACCCAATAGATCCAGAGAAGATGCCATTGTGCAAGTCCTACACACCACCCTTAGCCACATGGACAAGAAACAGGGTAACTATGTGTCACAACCCGGCTCAAAGGACATGGCAAGCAAGTGGCAGACAACACTCAGGCTTTTAAAGGCTGTAAGATATTTTTTAATGAAATAAGGTGAAGAAACTTTAACACAAGTTAAATAATACAACAGCCATAACTGAAGGACCAAATGAACATAATGAGTGCCAGACGAAGAAAGAGACAGCAAAGGTTCAGTCAAGGTGCATTTATATACAGGGACTGTCCTTCTCAGGTGTGCTGTAATTGGGTTAGCTTTACCTACCACATACCTAAAAGAGACGGGCAACAAGAAAAACAAGAAAATAAGAACACAAGACCAGCCCACTGGCCATCACACTATGTACAACTGCTGTTTGTTGATTACAGTTCAGCGTTTAACAGAATAGTGTCCGGCAGACTGTACAGAAAGCTGAGGGATCTAGGACTCAATAGCCATCTGTGTGCATGCGTGTTGGACTTCCTCACTGGCAGAACTCGGGTGGTGAGGGTGGGTAGGTGCATCTCTGACAGGATCACCATAAACACAGCTCAACTCTCGCCACTGCTCTACTCCCTCTACACTTCAGACTGTGCGGCCACTCATGGGTCCAATACCATTGTGAAGTTTGCTGACCACACAGTGGTGTTGGCTGCCATCTCCAACAATGATGAGGCGGCCTATATGGATGAAGTGAAGAATCTGGCATCGTGGTGCCAGGATAACCACCTCCAGCTGAATGTCGGCAATACCAAGGAGCTGGTGGTGGACTTCAGAAGAAGAGCACAGAGACTACAAGCCCACTGTCATCAACCGAGCTCCAGTAGAGACTACAGTCCTTCAAGTACCTTGGTGTACACATCTCCTCAGATCTGACATGGTCTGCCCACATTCAGGTCCAGACCAAAAAGGCTAGGCGGCGCCTGTACCACCTCCGACAACTTACTCAGTTGTCGGAGGTGATCCTGATCCTTCTGACTTCACTCACTCAATGTACATTCCAAAATTTTGAACTGTAAATTTCCAGATTGTTTTATTCTATTGAATTTATATAATTCACTCACTTATTACACATAATGTCCTCTTTGTATATATCTACTTACTTACTGTATATAATGTTTTTCTCTCTCTATTTAGCACAGTCGAGCAGTGTATCAGGTCACACTTTACTGCGTGTTATATTTGTATAACTATTTATGTGACAAATAAAAGGATCTTGAATCTTGAATCTCAAGTTAAGCCAGTCCGCTTCACTCCCTGCATCTGCTTTTCGGTCCATTCCTGTGCCACCCGTGACAAGTTACAAAATATAGAAATATTCAAAATTCTGTAAGAGGTGGCTGTAAATGTTGTTGCATGATTTTACTTATTCTAACCCAGAAATAATGAAAAATACTCTAAAACAACAACAAACAAACGCAGTTGACCAATATTAAATGTGTAAATGCAAATGATTTCATTTGATAACGATTTTTTTTCTTATGCATACAGTGGAATTTCTTTTGATCTGACCTGAAAGTTTCCAGTGTACAGTGTGGACTTTGAAGTGCAGCACACAGATACGTAATTCCTGAATCCTGGAGGTTGTTGTTACTCAGGTCCAGCTCTCTCAGACTACAGGACTTGGAGGTGAGAACTGAGGACAGAGCTTCACAGCTTCTCTCTGAGAGGAAACAATCACTCAGTCTAAAAATAAAGAACAGACAAAAACAAGAAAAAAAAAAGAATCACTGTCTTAATACATGGTTAATCATCCAGTTAAAAAGAAAAAAATCCCCCCAAAAGGATTTGGCTCATCTGAACGTTGAGTTTTGTCACAAAATTAATATATTGTTAGTGCTTATTTTTACTTGTTTTTAATATAGTCTAAAAGGGCCAACTCTAAGTAGAGTCTGAGCCAAAAGTACTGACAGGAAACTGCATGCTTCTGCAGAGAACAGGAAGTTTTAGTGCACAGGCATATTAATAGACCAGACAGACAAAGACGAACTAAGTAAACTGTGTGTGTGTGTGGCGTATATCAGGGATATAGATACGCATGTAGCTTGTAATACTCTCAGACCTGAGCTTGTGTGTTCGTGTGGCGGGTCCCCATTTCCGGAAATGTAAAAATAAATATCATTTTTTGAACTTGACCACTCTGAGTCCAGTCTTTCTATGTCGCCAAAAGAATTCAAAAGAACGGAATTTAATAGTTTTCAGTGGGAGAAAAATCTTGTTACTCATCCAAATGACTTCTACAATTTCCAAACACACATTCTGGAGTGTGTTTTTGGAGATTTGTTCACAGCAATATTAACCAGTTATAAGGCATTTCCTCAAACAATTTGTCTTTGTTTACTTGGATGATATTCTTCCTTTCTCTAACTCTTTAGCAGAACACCAGGTTCTAAAGGAAATTATGTTATCACTTAGGACCAGATAGGTTTTGATGGCTTTTACAGCCTAACAAACTAAATCATGATATAAAAACTGCATCTTGTTTTTGCTTGAATTGTCGTTCTACAATATTATAATTTGTTTTATGAGCCGAAACATCTTAGCGTGACAAATGCCAAAAAAAAACAAAATAAAAAAAAAAATTGAACAAGAAAAGGTAAATTTTCCTTGTTTCTTATTATTCCTGAATGTAGGTGCTGACAACTATTAAATTCAATTAGTACAACATATAATCACTTACAGAGCTTTGTTGGAGGCTTTGACCACTGGCAGCAGCTTCAGAAGAGCCTCCTCTGAAGCAGAGTATTTCTTCAGGTCAAACACATCCAGATCTTTTTCTGATGACAGTAAGATGAAGACCAGAGCTGACCACTGAGCAGGAGACAGTTTATCTGTGGAGAGACTTCCTGATCTCAGGGACTGTTGGATCTCCTCCACTAGAGAACGATCATTCAGTTCATTCAGACAGTGGAACAGATTGATGCTTTTCTCTGCAGACAGATTCTCACTGAGCTTCTTCTTGATGTACTGGACTGTTTCCTGAATAGTCTGTGAGCTACTTCCTGTCTGTGTCAGCAGACCTTGTAGGAGAGTCTGACTGGTCTGCAGTGACAGACCCAGGAGGAAGCGGAGGAACAAGTCCAGGTGTCCATTTAGACTCTGTAAGGCCTTGTCCACAGTGCTCTGATGGAGAGATTTTAGGTTTGGTTTGTTAATTATTGTTGGCCACCAGCAGGTTGTTTGTTCCTCTTGCAGCAGATTGACCCGAAAGTTGATGAAGGTCAGATGGACATGAAGAGCAGCCAGAAACTCCTGAACACTCAGATGGATGAAGCAGAACACCTTGTCCTGGTACAGCCCTCTCTCCTCTTTAAAGATCTGTGTGAACACTCCTGAGTACACTGAGGCTGCTGTGATATCGATGCCACACTCTGTCAGGTCTGATTCATAGAAGATCAGGTTTCCTTTCTGCAGCTGATCAAAAGCCAGTTTTCCCAGAGACTCCATCATCTTCCTGCTCTCTGGACTCCAGTGTGGATCTGTCTCAGCTCCTCCATCATACTTGACCTTCTTCACTTTGGCCTGAACCACCAGGAAGTGGATGTACATCTCAGTCAGGGTCTTGGGCAGCTGTCCTCCCTCTCTGGTTTCCAGCACATCCTCCAGAACTGTAGCAGTGATCCAGCAGAAGACTGGGATGTGGCACATGATGTGGAGGCTTCGTGATGTCTTGATGTGGGAGATGATCCTGCTGGCCTGCTCTTCATCTCTGAATCTCTTCCTGAAGTACTCCTCCTTCTGTGGGTCAGTGAACCCTCTGACCTCTGTCACCATGCCAACACAGTCAGGAGGGATCTGATTGGCTGCTGCAGGTCGTGTGGTTATCCAGAGACGAGCAGAGGGAAGCAGTTTCCCCCTGATGAGGTTTATCAGCAGCACATCCACTGAGGTGGACTTTCTAGGGTCAGTCAGAATTGTAGTTTTGTGGAAGTCCAGAGGAAGTCGACACTCATCCAG